>CAJUYG010000815.1:0-26547 GCA_910591675.1 Galerucella calmariensis
TTTTTTTGAACACTTCATACCATGCTCTTATGCGTTATGAAATGGTTTATACAACGAGCAATATTGCCACTGATAATGTACGAGGAGCAAGTTTTACCAAGCTGCAGCTTCTAAACTATAAATGCTACGGAAAAAAAGTTTCCCTTGAAATTCATAGGAAATTTCACGCTTCACAATTCAGTTACCACCAATTTTGATTTATCATTGACCATCAACCAAATATTTAGCAAAAACCATATTGAAAAAAGTTTGGAGCGCTATAATTAAAAACCTATGCGTTATACAAAAAAAAGTTTTGGATAAAAAAGATAGCAAATATTATTATCTACAATAATAATTTCCACAATTTTTGTCGTACGATGCGCGGTTCGCAAGATATTTAATAAAACGTGTTTTTGAAGATGGCGGCTGAAGTGAAGCCACCCCCATGACGCAAACTTGGATTTACATTCAGGGGACACCCCTGATTGAATTCCAAGAAAAACCTGTTCCTGTACATTTTTTACAAAAAATACCCGGCTCTTGGCCTATTATAACTACGTACAACTCATTCAGTAAAACTAGTTTACTATAAAGAAGACAGTAAGCTTTTGGAATGGAAGTAAATAATATGGAAAGTGGTACAAAGATTTAGTTTAAGGGTCTGGGATGTGAAGTAGGTACAACCCAAACGAATGAAGTATCAATTCATCTCTCAAAAGTTACAGATACCTAGTTTGTTATAAGAACTTATTCGGAAGTCCTCGTACATTTCCTGGTTGAGTGGACAAATACCGTCAAAAGTTTCTCTTCAACACTCCAGACTGCTCTCGATAATTCTACATTGTCTTTTAACGAAAAAATTTCGCTATTTTTCCACTAAGCAGAATAAAATAAAGTTGTGAGAAGTTTTTATTTTCCACCATTATCAAACAATAGAAGTTTCCCATAATAGACTTTGCCAACAATTACCGCACCGCTCGAATCAGATGGGATGTGTGTTTTTCCTCCAGATAGTTGTTAACACACTTTTTGTGGAAAATGAGAATTGACTCGATCGATATTATTTTCTCTGTTAGAGTGATGTTAAATAAAAATAAGTAGGAATTCATTTCAAATATGAATTGGAAAAGATGTTGTAAGGCATAAGCATAATGGGAAGCAACAGAGGTATGTGAGTCCCCGAAGATACATTCATTCCATAACATAAATCGAGTGTAAAGAACTATATCGTTGCCATTTCTTAGAGAAACGTTGAAACTTGTGACAGTTTAATATTGATTAATAAAAAAGTTTGAAATATTGGTTAAGATTGTGAAACGTTTCCGCCAAGTTTCCATCAATAGTCATGCTAAACGTCTGCCGCCAGGTGAAAAGATTTTTTCAACTAGAAGTCAATAAAATTTGAACGGAGTGAAAATGTGGATAGCGTCCCCAAACAGTTTGAGCGTCGACTGACCATGGAGCTACACTTCAACTATTTTCGGTTTCTCGATGACAGATCTGAGAATGCATGTGGTACCGTGTGAATGATGGTGTTGGATCGACACTTGCGATTGAGGCGTGCAGATACCAAACTCGCCGACGTCGTGGCTCACGTTCCTTCAGGACCCTTGTTAACATTCTTGGTAAAGTGCAGTAGTATACCTACTTAACCACCTTAACCTAGATTTTTTCAATGGTTAGATCTTCTCTTTTTGGAACTTTAGTTCTTTACGTCAGGTTATGTTTGAGCGACCGGGAGTCGCGACGCAAAAGATCTGACCGTTACGTTATGTTACGTTGCTTCGTTATGTGCCTTGCTTGCGTGTGTGCTTTCTCCTGAGTTTCTTTCTCGTTTACGAACCAGCGATTAATATGCTTCGGCCGGAAATCGAATCCGGGCCGCCCGCGTGGAAAGCGGGCATTCTACCACTGAACCACCAATGCTACATTAAAATTCTATGCAAAGCTGGTATTCGCAGTGCTGGTGATCTACTTGAATTTGCTCGGATAAATTTTCACTATTATTTCCACAATTTTTTTCGCGCGATTGATCTTTTTTGTTTATTTACTGCATCGGTTGTCAGGACGGTAGGTTGTGTTTACTGGTTTCTGAGTTTAACATGTCGGTAAGCGATTTACTTACCGTTCAGACGTCAAAAAATAGTATATAGCATAAAAACAATTTCACCAAAATGCAAATTATATTTTAAACTGATCGAGAAGTATAAATGTCACTGTTGACATTTCGTTCATCTCGATGAAATTTAAATTATTTTATTCGGAATTTATTTCAATACGATCGCGCAAAAAATGGTATAAGCATCTCGAACGTCAAGGGTAATTACAACGTTTGCATGTAGATTCCTCTCGTAAAATTGGACAAAATGATATGAGGATTAAGGGGTCTAGCACATTTACTTTTCGAAATACAGGGTGTTGAAATTTTGAAAACTTGAATGTCTCAATTCGATAACTTTAAAATGGATTGATAAATTGATTTGACATTTGGCAGGTTGTTTTTAAATGTAAAAGGGCATATTTTGATAGAAATAGTAGTTTTTGCAACTAGTGTGAATATGATGGCCATATTGCACGACGCCGTAGGCGGAGTGCTCAATCGTTCAAGTGCGATATGGACAATCCACACGAGTTGAACAGCATATTTTTCCTACGACCCACTTAAGAAAAAATCGTGGAAATAAAAATTCCCATGAACTGTAATATAACTTCAAATTGAAAATTTAACATTTCAATTTTTTGTTTCCACCAATTTTTTTGTGGTTAACGTACAGTTCTTGAATGTCCAATTTGTATAATGCTACGGTTTCCCTTTTTAAATATACACTGCTGTTATAAGTAGATGTTGCCAGTCGGACTCCCTCTTGAAGGGTACCGTACAATTATCTATAATAATGAATATTCTGCTAAATATTTCAAACGTCTACCTGTTGTCGTTATTAATATCAAGCAGAATAATTATTTAAAAAATAAAATTAACAATAAAAAAAAACTTCTTCACGGGGAATCTAACCCGGGTCTACCTCGTGAGAGTCTTATTTGCTTACTACTAGACCACCGAGGAATATGCAAATTTTTCATCTATAACGTCAGATGTATTACATAATTTTTGCTTAAAACCGTGTGTCCCGCGACACGTTCTACCTTTTTTTTTTTCGGCATCACCCATAACCACCAATATTCCATAGGAGCCGAAGCCGTGAAAGGATTCCGGTTCTCCAAAATGTGTCCCAGCCCCTCGTATTGCTAGTTCGTGTGCTCTACACCTCAATTTCTCCATGACTACACAAGAACAACTCAACAATAGCTGCATGACTATCCGACATGATAATAATCCTTCACTCCTTTTATCAGCAACAACTGGGCAAACTTCAAGATGTAGATATAATGGATGGAGTTACTTGGAAGTTCCTCTAGTTAGCTAATCATCTGACAAGTCATTTGTATAGATTAATTGGGATTCATGTTCGAAGATTCACAATAAAGACTATTTTGTTCAAAGTTTTTTTGAATTATAAAAAATAATGTATTGATGGCTTTTCACTAATTAAATACCTTGTAGCATTAAAAAATATTTATACTCTTGCAGTCACTGATTTCATTTTGAACTCATTAAAAAAGATGATAAACACTACTCTCCGGCATTTCACAATTCATTCGGCTTGTCGTAAAGACTACCAGGAAAAATTGAAAAAAAACCCATTTAAGTCTGTTAGCATAACCGAAACAAAAATAACTGCTACCAACTTTATTTTACGGAAATTCGTTTCTGCCGAAAACAATCAACTAAGAAAAACAGCGTATTGATTTTGTCTTGTCGTCGGTTTGGGAAAAGTATTTTAATTTTTTTTAACTTCGGGTTTTTTTAGGGGTTTCGATAAATAACAATCTCTTCCTCCTACAGCTCATA
Source organism: Galerucella calmariensis (assembly GCA_910591675.1). NCBI lineage: Eukaryota > Metazoa > Arthropoda > Insecta > Coleoptera > Chrysomelidae > Galerucella > Galerucella calmariensis. Next base: position 3,893 of record CAJUYG010000815.1, read on the forward strand.
GGACGGCTTGTAGGTGAAGGGTGGAGTTTCAAGAGGTAATTGCTAAAAAATATGGAAAAAATAAAAAATAGAGCGACAGCAGCAATTAGTTCCAATAGGATTGTGGCTAAGTTGGCGACTCTCAAAGTTTTGCAAAAAAGTTTCCATTAGTGGTTCAATCAATGTGATTTGATGGCCAAATTACTGCCCAAGTAACACAATAAGCATCGAAGTAGATTTCAAATCGACTTTTGTGTCACTCTTGAAGCTAATAGGCAATTAAAACCGTCCACTGAAGCTTCTACATGTAGCATTCATTAGGTACCTAATCGCTGCCTAAAGGGAGCGCGCGGTTTGGCCTTAAAGAAGATTTGAAAGCTTATTATTAGCAATTCAACCTGTAGGGCTGAATAGCCATAAATTGGCACCAAAAGAGCATTTTATCAGATTTTATTACCAACATTGGCTGTCAGAGTGATATAAAGAAGCAGTCGTTTAGTCCAGATATGGCTTTCAACGCTTTAAATGATCATGCGCAGTTAAACATTTCTCGTGAGAATGTAATGAAGTTTTGTTTTGGATAAATATTAGATTGATATTGGAAATTTATGTAAGTATTCACAAAAACAAAAATCGTCAACTGTGATAGCAGATCTTTCCATCAATATATACCTATTATGACAATTATTATTGTTTTTGAAACTGGAAAATATATCATTGTGAACCATTAGAAATCTCTGCAAACCTTACTTTTCTGTAAAATGTGAAAGAAATACTGAAAATACTGAAAACAGAGGGGCCAGTGATAACTGTGAGCAAAATATACTTTATAAATTAAATTATTTCATTATGAATTACGATGTTGTCATATTCAATTTTGATACCTATCAATGAATTATATACATCCAATTGAAATTAAAGTTTTTCATAGTATTTTTAGTTGGATTGATTGATAATATTATATGTGATGGATTAAATTGATTTATCTTTTCCAGATTTTCTGGAATTTGTATCCTAGTTTGAAAACAAATAATATTCTGAACCAGATTATTTGCATATTTTATACTTATATAAAAATAGTATCATATAGCTATCAATATATAGATAACAAAACTATGGCAACATTGCTCATTATCTTGAGCAAACGATTCGGCCATGTCTTTATTGTATTTAATAAGCATTTTTCTATGCCAATACGAAGCTTTATGGAATTAAAAGCTAGATAGCTGTTTGTATTACTTTGTGAAAGCTTTCAAAATTATTAAGTTGAAGGAAAATTGTGAGGTTATGTTTTGAGTAATAGATTGTTTTATAGGTCATATTTTATAATTGTTTCCTAATAAAAAATGAACACCTTCAAAGTTATTGAGACCTGGGAAATTGGAGATAAATTTTGTGTGTTGTTCCTGAGGCATGGGATGGGAACAACAGCAACAACAAATTTTTCCACCAAGACGTAGTGGTATTTGCCTGTAAAGAAAGAGTCCCACGACAAGGTCAACAGAGAAACGTGGTCCAAGAACTGTATCTATAGTGATTTCGTTGTATCTTTCAGCTGCGTTACTACTTTTATGTACACGCCTGTAGTACGCACCTATTCGTCCAAATTTCCGTAATTTATTGTCCATTAATTTTCATTCCAATCTTTATCTCCATGTTCTTTAATGATTTCTGGAAAATCATGAAACCTTTCAACTGAATTGAGATTCACAATCACATTAAGGTTAGCAATACTGTGGGTTTTTTTGGAATTAATTTCCATTCAAAATCCAAATTAATTCCAATACAAAACTTTATAGTACTGCTTATAAATGGCACTTATTGAAGCACATAAAGGCATTTTATGACCACACTAAATTCCAATTTGGCTATTCATTTTTTTGGCATTTTTTAAATTCATTATCTCTATTCTTTGGCTACTTTTCATGACTTACTAGCAATCATTGCTACTAGGTTGCAATATTTAGTCTTAAACAAGATAAGACGTCTTTTAAGAAAGGCTTAAATTATTCTATAAAATAATGCTTAGAATATGCTAAACTTCAACATTTTTTCTGAATTATATGCTTCGATCTAGCATTATTTGCTTGGTACATGGAATGTATTACTTGTGTGGTTATTCGAGTCAAAATACTCTGTCTCAGTGATACTAGTGCACTATAAATAAATAATATTCCAAATGTTCCATCAATATTTATCGGAACAACTGAATAAAGACCCATCTCAACCCCTTGTAACATGACTGTGTATTAATAAAACAGCCTTTCACTGCTGATAGATAGAGACCCAGGTTATAGGTTGTAAAATATGTGTATGCTGTTGGTGTTGAGTCTGACATATAATGAAATATATCCCTCACACGCAAATGTCACTAGATAATGGATAATGGTATCGTTTGACCGTACAGAGAGTCTGTCTCTCTACAAACTATAAATACACAGTAATACACCGAAAACATATGGATTTAGCGACAGTAAATAATCGTACTGTGGAGGTGTATTCATACTCAATCTGGCATGGATGACATGCACAGATCGAACATTGTGTTTATTTTAAAAATAATGTTGAAAGGGGAAATTGTTCCATTTAATATCAACATGAAAAATATATTTCATCGATAAATGGAGTTATGAGTTGATTGACTGAATTACGCTTCCCCTTTTCCACTACGTTTATGAGTTTGTTAAAATTAGCTTCTTGCGAGGCTTTTTAGTTCCCCAAAATATGGGAGCAATATATTTTCAGCACCGTGAAAATTCGTTTTGTGGCAACTGAATCGATTAGTGACTCTTCCAATTTATTTGGGTAAGGTTATTTCACGGGTTTCAAATCGGCTTAATAATTTATTCACCTGCTTAAATTTTATTTACTGACATAAAACCAATTTGACCGTCTTAGCCAACAATTATCGCGAATATGGATATGGCTTTTCAAAATTTATGGAGTACATATTGCATCGGCAATTACAATTATATTTTCGGACATGTGAAGACTTCTACTAGATGCATGTGTTTGAATCAAGATTTTGATGCATGAAACGCAACAGTTAAAAGATAAAGCTTTGATAATTAGCGAATAAAAATTAATACTGACAGCTACTGAGCAGATGTAGGATTTGGAGCTGAAGTTATAGTGGACAATCGAAAGATAAGTAAGAATGTCACAGTTTACCAAGTGAAATTCACGGCAACTCATCACTGCATGTATGCATATTGGGGTAACATCCACTGATACCTGAAAGCTCTATTTTGTCCCCTCACTTCCACTTAGTTCCTGAGCGAATGGGAAAGTGTCAGAGATTAGTTTTTTCTTCAGTCATTTCAAGATATCTGCAGGCAACAATGTCCCCTTCGACTAATGCATTCATTTGATCTCAACAGGTTGGAGTTACCCAGAAGAATCTCTGATTGTCTGAGCCCTACTATATACCTACTTCCAATGGTCTCTTTTTTCAGCCTCACCTATTTCTTCCAATATAACATTGGAGCTGATTATGCCAGAGTGTATTCCAGGTCCCCTCTATGCTAGTTTATCTATTATTTCATTTCCTTTTACTCCAGGAATCCACAGCAAGGAATTTAATAGAGTTCACCCAGGAAATGTCAGGAAATGTTGTTTTCTACTTTCAACAAACGCAAATGCATGAAATCAGATATACCATAAGAGCCAGGCAGTTCTTGAATAGTGACATATAGACTGGTAGAGGAATTTTCAGAGAAACCAGACCGAATTAAAGAATATGAGTTTGGATCCCGGAACATAAGAATATTTCTGGAAATGGATAAGTGGATGAATATGCTAAAAAAGGTACATGGTACAACATATTATGTCAAACCAAAACTACACAAAAAGTCATCCGAATACTTATAATTGAAAAATTAGTACAAATCTTATGTACATTGGAAGAACACTACAAAATAGGTACACAGTAAGATCTTCATGAAAGATAAATGAGGACATATCACTTAGGCCACTCGGTATGGGTCATTTTAGACCAAAAGAAATTAGCAATACGGCTGATTTTTTTTATAAGTACCTAGAAGTATGTAAATTGATATAAACAAAGTTTACCAGTCTATGGATTTCCCAAATTATAAAAAAAAATATTTTTTTTATGAATTCTTCAGTATTTCACGCTGGGAGGAAGGTGAGGAAGAATAAAAATTATCATCGTGTATGGGAAGTGTTTTGTTATAAAAGAAGGTCTCTTGCGTTTTTTCCGTTCGATCAATGGTTTGTCCGGAAAAAATTCGGTAAACTAAGTATGTGTTCCGCATCTGCGCGACTCTGCTGCACGTCGGAAGACCTACTTTCTGAATTCACTCCCCCTACACGGTGGTATTTTTTATTTTTCTCTACCTTCCTCCCAGCGCTAATTACTTGTAGTTTTTACCCCTATCGTCTGGCCTAACTGGGAATTGTCACAGGATGAAGAAATTGGGCTATGGAATGGAAATTACAGCTACAGACTTTGTGGCATAGATATCTAGACCCTAACATCCGATGGATCTATATCATCCACTCGACAATACGGAGATAACTGGGTGGACCAAATTTGGAAGTAGAGTATAACATACCGAAGTGTTCCAGGTATGAGAAAGGTTTAAAAAAAGTTATAAAGCATCAGTTGTCTCACTTCAAAAAAGAACAAGTTCAATTAACATCTGAATGCTCATCTTATTGATTCTGATCATGCTGGTGTTAAATATGTCTTAATCTCAAGGCATATTATATAAAGATCTTGTAATATCAGATCACGTATATCGTCGATGCTTCCTAACATCACAACTGATTTCGTACGATCGACCTTTACGAAGCTTGTTCGTGAGCAAACTACATATCATTATACTTCCCGAAGTATGAATAGCGATTCACTTCATAGCTTGTTGGAAAGATTGAGTGCAGAAAAAAACTGATATTAACCCAAGTTTGTATTGTTTTTAAATGTTAATGTATGTTCCGCTTTTATGTAGGTATACGAACCCTTTCCTCGGTTTTTAGGTAAAGGATGTTATTCCTTCAAAGGTGGCTTTTAACGAACAATGGAGCATTGTTTAATGTTTATACATAATAAAATACATGGAAATTTTCATTAATTATTCTATTTATAAAATTATTTCACCTACGTTAACCGGGAAAGTCACATTAGAAAAGTGGTATTTATTCACGAAAAGGACATGAAAATGGAAACCATTTTTCCATCACAATACATTTCAATAAATGTAAATTTTCTTCAATATTAAAAAGTTAGGGCTAGAGTTGTCTTCGAATTGGAAGTTATTAGCAGATTTCTAAGAGGCTCATGCCCGAGTTGTCTCTCATTTAATTAAGGTATACTTTTTTGATCTCAACATTTTTCAAAATACGAGAATAAATGAATAATCATAATACACTTCTCCAAAAAATTAAAGCACATTTTATTTAATTAATTTATTATATACATAAGATATGTCGGTAGTTGGAACGTTTTAACACTGTTCATAACTTTAGCTGTACAAATTCCACCCAAATTATATATGGACAGAAAAATTTGTATTTGTATCTATAGAGTAGGGAGGGTGAGTGTAGGCTCACAGCACTCAGGCCACATGTGACACATGTCCGTCTGAACTCCGGTGAGGTGAGGAAAAAGATAGACGATCAGAGATTTCTCTGCCTTTATCTGAGTATACAGCATTTGTGCTATGAGATAAAGACAGCCTAAGCCTCCGACTTTTCATCTCCCTCTTAGATACTGATGGATTCCAAGCTGGTTTGTTGCCTCTTTATCTATCTCTATGAGGTGGGCAGGTCACTAGGAGACATCTCCTTTATATCGGCAGGTGTAGGCCAAGACTCACCGAACACACTCTCTTGTCGATGCCGGACACTCGCATAAGACATGCATGACAGTTTCATCTTCCTGTTCACACAACCTGCATAGAGGTGTGTTCACTAGCCCCATAGTATAGGGGTGTTTCCTTAGTTGACAGTGGCAAGTCAGAAATCCTACTGTTAACGTAGGTTTTCCCTGGTCATCGCCAAATATTACTTTGGCGCCAGCTTCCCAGTGTGATCCTAGCAAGACTGCATCCTTTGATTCCTCAAAATATATACTACTATCGGCTTTGTTAACCGAAATCTTCCGAATGAAGACATATAATATATCATCGTAGTTCCCAACATATCGATATTTTTTGGGCATCTTCTTATTATTATTTCATCCGAAGAGTTTTACTTCAGTCTTATTTCTAAGCTATTTGATTTAGATTGTGACAGACCAATTTATTTTGTTGCATGTTGTTTTAAAAATAATTATGAAACCGTCCCTGAGTTAGATGATTATTTCCAAAGATTACAGAATAAAATATAAGATGTTTCACTCGTTCGAATTTATCGCGTAAAGCACCGATGCCGCTGGTGACTGTCTGGTGACTTGGATGGTACAGTACGTCGCTACGTCCTTACTTGCATTTAATTTGGCATATTATACGGGACGTCGCCCGTCGAGCGCTGTTATTTTAGAACAGTGTTTATAATTGGTTGCTCGTGTTTTATATATATTTTGTATAGATTTTTTAAATTTATTAATTAATTGTTGAAATGAGCAAGGAATCATATTAATATTTTTCTCTTGAATAGCACAGCTTAAACACTACATATTTTGTGATATTTGCTAATACAAGATTACGGATTTATTTTTATACTATCGATATCATATAAACAAGTACATTAAGCGAGAAAACACAAAAAATCAACAGACTAAGATTTTTTACTTACCTTTTCAAATTTATATCCCGAACATTTTTCGAAATTATTAACATTTAAAAATAAACCTTTTTGATAAAGAATCCTATTAATTAAAATATATATTTCTCTAATCACCCCTGTATAGCTTGAAATAAAATAAGCTCTTCGAACTTTTCTGGTATCTACCAGTGTTGTTATTGACAACAAAAGGGAATCGTAAACATAATTAATGAGAGCGGCGTCCGTTTGGGACAGCAACTTGAATCAAACCGCCCTAGAGTGGAACATCTTATATTTTATTCTGTAATCTTTGTTATTTGTCTGTTTTATATTGGTTAGCAGTTCCACTACAAAGCCAGCTAGACGCTAATTCGGAGATGGACTATACATATTGTATATAACAGCTCTACAGGCCATGAAGGCCTGAGGCTGGATTGGCTATTTTCTCCCATTATTTTTGCCACATCCTACCATCTGCGTATGTTAAACAGCTCTAGGTCCTTTCCTACTACTTTTATCCACTCCTCTTTTTGACTTCCCCTCTTTTTTACATCCAGCTCCTCTTCTAAGTACTTTTTCTGCTGCTCTGCTATTTGAAAGTCTCTTTATGTGCCCTAAGTATTTCATACTTTGTCACCTTACTACCACCGATATCGGAAAGCTTTCACACAATTCTATGAGCTCCTCATTTGTTTTTCTGATCCAAATATCTCCTACTTTTCGTTCCCCATATATTCTTTTGAGTATTTTCCTCTACCATATTAGTAATTTCTCCTCTTTTTCATTCATGATCCATAGCTCTGTTCCATATGAGACTGTCGTTTGATAATTTTTTGTTCGTTTTTTTTTATACCGTCTTCGATTTGAATGTCTTTAATAGTGCTACTGTTTCCTTTCGTTATTATCAATTTCTTCTGACTCATCATTTCTGTTATTGATATAAATTCAGCTAACTTTGTTTGTATTCTTAATAGTGTATCTACTCTTCATTGTCTGAAATACTCTGGAAAGTCAGCTCTCTATCCAGTTGCTCATCACGTATTCTTATTATCATGTATTTTGTTTTATGTTCATTTAACTGGAGACCCTTTTTTTTCTCGCACTATTTTCCAGACGTTTTAAAACTTCGATTAGCTCCTTCCTAGACCTTGCTTTTATCACTAAGTCGTCAGCATTGGCTAGACATTGATGTTTGTGACTATATATTGTTCCTTTTGTGTGAATATTGCTTTCTCTTAATATGCTCCTCAGCATGGAGTTGATATTGGGTCTCCCTGGCATTTTTGTTATAAAGCCATCTGTTTGATGACCGTTTATGGAAGCAGTGTTGTTGTATCTGTTAGTGTTAATTTTGTTAACCTTATTATTGCGTATCATTTTTGTATTATTATACAGTGTGGAATAAAATTCTTTATGTTATTATTTTGGAAAATTATAAAAAATGCCGAGACACGTCAACTTTTGAATTGAGTTGTGCGTTATGAGAAACATAAATGTAAATGTACAGGGTGATTCACGCAAGTATGCCATAGTCGGTGTTGTTTTTTCTTAATGAAACACCCTGTATATTTGCATATTTTTGAAATCCTCTTAATGAACCGATTCCAACAAACTGAATAATGTATGGTCAATTATGAATTAAACAGGGTGAAATTTTTATTTTTACAGTTAATAAACCCATACATAAAATACCTGATGTATTTGATTTTAATACATTAAATTAAATGCTCAAAATGTTCTCCACCTAGTTGTTGGCAATAGCAGTCTCCTATAGAACTCCTCCTTAACTTTCTTTCAAGTTTGAGGTGAAACATTTCGTATTTTTGTAGTTATCCTGTCTTTGAGGTCTACAATGCTAGTTGGTTGTGTTGCATATACTTTGTTCTTGAGATAACCCCATAGAAAAAAATCTAACGGCGTAAGGTCTGGTGATCTAGCTGGCCACTCAATAGTACCTCTTAGTGCAATCCATTTATTGGGGAAGATTTTATCTTAATAAGTTCTTACCATTAAAGCATAATGGGGTCTTGCCCCGTCTTGTTGGAACCAAACATTTTCATTCGGTAAGCTAGGATCTATTGCGTTGGGATATAAGTTTGCCAACGCAGGAATAACTTCATTTCTAAGCATATTTGAATATTTTCCAGCTGTCAAATTTCCATCTATGAATATAGGACCAATAATATGGTCGCCCATGATACCGGCCCAAACGTTCACCTTTTGAGGGTACTGAGTATGTGTCTCACGCATCCAATTAGGATTCTCTGCTGACCAATATCTACAGTTCTGTCGGTTCACCTCTCCATTCAATGTGAATTTTGATTCGTCAGAAAAAAGAATGGTACCAAGAGCTATCTCATTTCTGTTCAGCTTATTCATCAATCTTTCGCAGAAATCCATTCTACGATCTGGATCGTCTGCTGTTAACTCCTGCACAAAAGTTAATTTGTAGGGATTTCCTTACAGGCAAATACCACTACGTCTTGGTGGAAAATTTGTTGTTGCTGTTGTTCCCATCCCATGCCTCAGGAACAACACGCAAAATTTATCTTCACTTTCCCAGGTCTCAATAACTTTGAAGGTGTTCATTTTTTATTAGGAAATAATTATAAAATATGACCTATGAAACAATCTATTACTCAAAACATAACCTCACAATTTTCCTTCAACTTAATAATTTTGAAAGCTTTCACAAAGCAATACAAACAGCTATCTAGCTTTTAATTCCATAAAGCTTCGTATTGGCATAGAAAAATGCTTATTAAATACAATAAAGACATAGCCTAATCGTTTGCTGAAGATAATGAGCAATGTTGCCATAATTTTGTTATCTATATATTGATAGCTATATGATACTTTTTTTATATAAGTATAAAATATGCAAATAATCTGGTTCAGAATATTATTTGATTTCAAACTGAGATACAAATTTCAGAAAATCTGGAAAAGATAAATCAATTTAATCCATCACATATAATATTATCAATCAATCCAACTGAAAATACTATAAAAAACTTTAATTTCAATTGGATGTATATAATTCATTGATAGGTATCAAAATTGAATATGACAACATCGTGATTCATAATGAAATAATTTAATTTATAAAGTATATTTTGCTCACAGTTATCACTGGCCCCTCTGTTTTCAGGAAGTATTTCTTTCACATTTTACAGGAAAGTGAGATTTGCAGAGATTTTTAATGGTTCACAGTTTCAAAAACAATAATAATTGTCATAATATATTGAAGGAAAGATCTCAGCCATAACAGTTGACGATGTTTGTTTTTGTGAACACCTACATAACTGTTGGCATACATTTCCAATATCAATCTAATATTTATCCAAAACAAAACTTCAATACATTCTCACGAGAAATTTTTAACTGCGCATGATCATTAAAAGCATTGAAAGCCATATGACTAAACGACTGCTTCTTTATATCGCTTTGACAACCAATGTTGGCAATCAAATCTAATAAAATGCTCTTTTGGTGCCAATGTATGGCTATTCAGGCCTAGAGATTGAATTGCTAATAAGCTATCAAATCTACTTCAAGCCAAATCGCGCGCTCCCTTTAGGCAGAGATTACATAATGAATGCTATATGTAGAAGCTTAGTGGACGGTTTAAATTGCCTATTAGCTTCAAGAGTGAAACAAAAGTCGATTTGAAATCTACTTCGATGCTTATTGTGTTACTTGGGCACAAAATCATTTGACTGACACCGATACTTTTCGTGAAAACAATTTTTTGTAGAAAAATATATCCACTTCTATCGAATACGAGTACATTTTATAAACCCCTATTATAAGTTCCTACCTTGGTTCTTTGAAAGGTATAATTCACAATATATTACGCTCATTCCATACATATTCTGGCATTGGACAGTTAACAGGGTCACATTTATACCACCATAAAAGCCATATATAAACATTAACATGCTGCTAGATGACGAGCTCAACCATTCGTTACAACGAGAACTGTGACCGTAAATTGTTCCCTTTTTGCGAATTTCCACAGACCAGAAGAATAATTTCCATTTTCGCGTATAACCAGTTTTAGTTTATTTCTAGTCATTCGACCTAGAATTTATTCTGCTTTACTTTGTTACCTTTTGCATTCGGAGAAAGGTATACTTATTGAGCTATTCTGAGTTTCATGACAATTCCAAGAGAATACAATTATTATCAGGGACGTACTAGGTCTATTAATCACTAAAAATTGTAGAATGAATAATAAAAGCTTCATTTCAAATTGCGAGATGGAGCATTATTGTGGTGCAAAATCTATAGAGTTCTCATTAAGTTCAATCACTAGTGAAGAAGCAGATTAAAAATATGGACTTGAAGATAAATAGCTCCAGCCTATCTCCGGCGACCTTCACAGGAGTGATATGAACACATAAGTGTATAACTGCTCACTGGACATTTTCCAGGGAAACTCACCAGATTATTATTACATTTGTTAAATTCAGCAGAAACATTTCAACACGTGTATTACATCCTGTTAACAAGAAGCCTATCATTCATATAATCAGCATTTTTCTATTTATATTGTTTTCCAATTGTATAATTTTAATCCAGTCTACATTCTATCTTTTGTACTAAATATTTGTTTTTCCACTACTAGCTGTGAAGTTGACAATTATTGCTTCATCTGATGGTGGTTAATAATTTTCTCTATTATTAACCTAGGTCAATAATGGACAAATTCAAATATTCTGAGAATTCAGGAATAGTAGTTCAACAAAAACTTGTGCATCATAATTTAGTATACCCAGGAGATTATCTTTAACATATTTGGTGCTTGAAATTCCCTATCAAGATGAAATTATTTGGATAGAAATGCCATTAGTTTGAAATGAGTACGTCTCTATGATTTTTCTCGAAAATTTGACCGGTTTCGAGAAAAACGGCACCAAGCGCACCTCCAATAATGAGCTTCTGTGCTGTATGCCGAAGAGCACAGTCCGTGTATTTACACATCAGCGGGGGGACAAATTATTCAATAACTTTGTGAAAAATGCATATTTTCTCATGATTCAAAACTCATGTGAAAGAGGAATTCTGCTGCTATCATACCCTGTGAATTGAGTCACGCTTGACTCTTTTGGCCATATCGGAACACGGGTCAAACTTTCTGCTCCTGGGCAAGTTTGACCTCGCCAGGAATTTGTTCCTATTTTTTTTGTATTGCAGTAATTTACTGAAAATTTTCTTGATTATGGGTCCTCATAAGGTCCTTTGTCATCCCTGAAATTTGTATACCCTAATTTTTTTTAAATTTCCATTTAATAGTTGTTTATTGAATCCCAAATTTTTGCTTTTTTTGGATCGCGGGGAAATTTTGTGAACAACCATCAATTAAAAATTTATACATGTAACGATTGGTCTCTATGATACATCATTTGAAAGCTAAGAATGTCTACCTTTCGATTGTGCAATTACTTTATTTGACGAAGTCGTCCATGAATCTCTTGTACTTTTGTTAAAAATTTTCTATGTAATATTTTAGTCTATAATGTATTATTCTTGTATTATTATATTGGGTTCTCCCGTTGATAAATGAATAAATTAAAAATATATATATATTTTTCTATAATGAATGAAACATGGAGAACGTTTATAACTCGTTATTCCAAAAACCTCAATCAGTCTGGTTGCAAAAAAATTTGCAAAAATTTGCGGAGAATCTGCAAGAAATTGTTGCTGAGTATTATGGGTGAATATTCTTCACTCTTGAGGCATTTTCAGTTTTCCTTACCAAAAGCCTGATGAACTTCAGTTTTTTGCCACATGTGCAAAGCTGATTGTTGCTAGACTCAGGTCCACTGGTGAGGTCCATCTCGCTAGAATTAATCTTATAGCCCGTTTTCCTAATAAGTATATCTTGAGGCCTCATATGAGAGGAAAACAAGACCCTCGGAAACATAAATATCCATCAAAAGTGTCTGGTTACAGGGTTTCCCATTTATGGATTTTCCCAATCCGTAAAATGTGGTAGCGCCATCTACTATTGGTTTTCACAATCCAAAACATTGGAAATAATGGATTTCCAACACCCCCCAGCTCAAATTTTGTACAAAACTTTCACAAGTCTCAAAATTTCCGGTTTTTCAACCTGATTTTTTTGCAGAAAATATTGATGTTGCGAAAAAAACCATGGGAACCATTTTTATAGAAAATGACCTGAACTTCAATTCTTATCCAAACCGAAAATCTCTAACTGCCATATTTTAGGAGATATTGGCTGAAAACCTATTTTCCTGGTCTTTTGGGTCCCGCCCTCGCACGCGTTTTCATGCAGAACTTTTTCTCATGTTTAATGATGTACCAAATGCAACTTCCAGCCAGAAGATGAAAACAGGGCGTCATTAATGTTAACTTTCCCTTTTTGGAACTTTAGTTCTTTACGCCAGGTTATGTTTGAGCGACCAGGGGTCGCGACGCAAAAGATCTGACCGTTACGCGTTACGTTACGCTGCGTTATGTTACATTGCTTCGTTATGTGCCTTGCTTTTGCGTGCTTGTGCCTCCTTAGTCTCTCTCTCGTTTACGAAGCAGCGATTCATAATAATAAATATGCTCATACCCGGATTCGAACCCGGGCCGCCCGCGTACAATGCGAGCATTCTAACCACTGAACCACCGATGCTATATTGAAATTCTATGCAAAGCTGGTATTCGCAGTGCTAGTGATCTACTTGAATTTGTTTATTATTATTTCCATAATTTTTTTTGCGCGATTAAGGGGTCTAGCTACTTTTCGAAATACAAGGTGTTGAAATTTTGAAAAATTGAATGTTTTAATTCGATAACTTTAATATGGATTGATAAATTGATTTGACATTTGGCAGGTAGTTTTTAAATGTAAAAGGGCATATTTTGAAAGAAATTGTAGTTTGCGCAACTAGTGTGGATATGATGGCCATATCGCACGAGGACGAAGATGAAGCAAAAATTCCTCGCGGGCAATCGAACCCGGGTCTACCGCGTGAGAGTCTGGTGTGCTTACTACTCAACCACCAAAGAATATGCAAATTGTTTATCTATAACGTCAGAAGTATTCCATACCTTTTGCTTAAAAGGAACTAAAGTTCCTACCGTGTGTCCCGCGACACGTTCTACCTTTTTTTTCCTCCTTCATTTACTGGACTAACCTTATTCCGGTCGGGAAAAGGCCCCTCGCGAAATAATTTTGGTGATTGGTCAATAATAATAGTCTCCACCTCCTTGGTGTATAATATCATCTTAGCTGAAATTAATTCTTTTTGGAAGAATATTTTCTACTTATAGGAGTTTTAGCTGGTTGATACTTCTGGTTTTAAAGACTAATTTTCAATCGCCATTTCCACTATGTCGATGATGTAAAGTTTATTTGGAGACGTTGAATGTCGGTCAGAAACAAATCTTCTACCACATCTCAACCCACCATAAGTCTTACGTTATATCTTCAACGCTACGGCATCAAAAATATAATTCTCTCAAACAGATTTTTGGAATGCTTGATACTTTGTTGTCATAACGATAAATAAAAACATCCCAAGCTGGTCTATTTGTTGCCACTGCATTTTAGTTAAAATGAAAATTGAAGACGACCGAATTCAATAAAAAGATACTCTTTTTATCATGTCATAAATTTTATCGCATATAAGATTTTCTATACGATAATACAAGATTTGTCATTATGACTTTAAATCGTCTATAAGGTCGACTTTATACTTTTATAGCGGTGAATTGCATGAGCGAGGATAAATTATTGAATAACGATACAAGAAAATTTTATGAACCAAAGATAGTTCAAATTGTGAAATGTAATAAGTATGAGGGTCACGAGCTGATAGTCAGTCATATCTAAGGATTTAAATGGCTGATTACGAAGTATAGTCGTGAGTAGTGGAACAGTGAGTTCACGTTCATATCGAAGCTACCAAATTTATATACCAGGTGCTGAAAAAAGTATCAGCGAAAACTTTTCAAAGCTCAAAAGATTGAACTTCATTGGAAGAATGGAAAGACCGTAAATTTGTTGAGCGGTCTCAAGAGGAGTGTTGGATGTAGAATAAAAAAAGATAGAAGAAGAGAAAGGGAAAGGTGAGAAATAAAGAAATGGATTTCTTAGTTAAGCTGGGAATGTATTTTCGAAAAAAGGCTTCAAATAATATGATGCAGTAGAAGAAGTTAAGCCATTTAGAGACATATTCAATGGAAATACAGACAGACTACGGACAAAGTCGAATACAAAAGAAAGTCTATCATGGTCAATCCTCCCACTACATCTTATTTCTTGATGCTTCTCAAACTTCACCGCTAGCAATATGATAAATTTGTTCATTTGGGGAAAAATTATGTGAAGTAGTATTATGCAATGAGCACAAGGACGAGGACAAAATTCATACGAGTGAAAAATGGCCATTTTGTTGCGAGATGCATACTATACTCTTTCTATGACAAC
Source organism: Galerucella calmariensis (assembly GCA_910591675.1). Lineage (NCBI taxonomy): Eukaryota > Metazoa > Arthropoda > Insecta > Coleoptera > Chrysomelidae > Galerucella > Galerucella calmariensis. The sequence continues at coordinate 19,056 of CAJUYG010000815.1, forward strand.
ATATCGTATTCCCCGCTAATGGGCTTTTTATCAAAATTGAAATATGAATTGAAGAAATCTGTAAATTTTTTTATTGCTATTCCTAACAGGTGCACAGGAATAAAAGCCTATAAATATGTATTTGTAGAGAACAACTATGAAATTACTCGTTACCTACTAAAACTTTCACAAAAACGATCTGCTGACATTTCATCAATTTGTCGCTGGACGTCATAATTTGATTTTGTGATTTTAGAGTGAGCCTAAACCTAACACGAAATATTCCATTTCGCATTTGTTGCCTAGCAGCTTGCCTAGCAGCCGATGCAAAAATGGAATTCTGTACAAAATTTGCTTGTTTATGATTGTCGTAGAAAAAATACTATCTATCACATCTATAAAACATCAACGTGGGCAAACATAATTTCAAATTTTCTTTAGAACAAAAATTAAGCAGTTAATAAACTCCATTTATAATAGTCTAGCATTAAGGAATTAATAATAAATCATAGAATGTAGAATAGAATCGTGTCAGATGTGTGTATTGTTACTTGATGTCTTAAAATTGAATATAAACATCCTGTGAAAGTTTCCTGTTGATTTAGTAAATTAACGCGTTCAAATTTTATAACATGTTTTCATGCGAGTAAGGAAATTGAATTTTATTGTGAAATCAAGTTGAAAATATCGCTTTTGAAAGAGTAAACGTCGTGGTACAAAAAGTTATGGATAATGTTGAGGTTATTATTCCTTTCAAACGTTTTTTGATCGACTTGTATTCAAAGTGTTGCGAACAAATTCAGATTAATCTCTTGGAACAAAAACAACTATCCACAGCGAGGCAAAGTTTTGTTTGTTTTCTTTTCTATCCAAAAGTTGGGGATAAACAGTACGAGCCATTTACAATAGATTAAAACTTAGATTGTTCAATTATCTTGGGGAGTAGAATTACAATATTATATCGATTATAATTTTGAAAAGATATACATATAATGTAAAGAGTGTAGAGTGGTTATGATGAACAATAAATACTATGAAAACCATTTATAGTGCAAATTGAATTGGAGGGAAAAAATTACTACCATGGCAGCAAGGCTTTTCTGGCATATGCATAAAGTTTTGGGGAATACGAGCCTAAATGGTTCACTGTCCTTACACAACAGTGATGAGGCCAACCTATCGAACGATAGTCTGGTGGACAGAAGTGTCTTTAGAGGTTAATATTTTAACTACAATCAAAAGACTAGCTTTCCTTTGAATTACAGGGACGGTATCAATGAGTAGACCTATTGGTTTACTCGTTTGAAACTGTCTGTGAAGGCGGAGGTAATGATGGTAATTCTTGGAATGAAATTGGGAGGTATATGGTCAGCGAACAATCTCGAACATGAAAATAAATACGAAAAAGAACTCCTAATAAGCTGACAAGAGAAAACACAGTCTCTAGTTTGGTTACCGGAACATGAGTGATGAATTGGCAATGGATATTGAGAGAAACTGTACAAAAATTTAGTCTAAGTGCCCGGGCCCAGCCCAAAGAAATATAAAATTCAAAACTTGCCTATTTATAGTGTAATTGTATTCTGCTATCGGTTTTCTCAAACTTGTCTATGATTTGCAGAAACGCGTAGTTAAAGCCTGGACAAATAAATTATCCGAAAGTCTTTCGAAGATGCTGCCGACACTAAAATTCAGTGATTTTATCCCAAACTGTATTTGTGAGATAACTAAAAAGTATTTCTCAAAACATCCATCTAGTATACTAATATTGCCCTCGACATAAATTGGATAACCGATTGAACTGGTGAATTTCTGTCAATATTCTTTCTCAGTGTACGTTCGTTTCAACTACTCTGAGTAGTTGGAACACATTGCATTGATTCTTTCATCAAGAAACTTTCAAAGAAAATTTATTGGATCCGTCGGAGTTGTGAGAAATTGCGTTCCATGTAAAAGTTACCATATAAATTTGTAATACTTTCGTATCCAAAAAGTTGAGAAAGTTTAAATTCACTTGACTTTGAAGTTGGTCAGAATTGGAGAAAGTTCAGATGCACTACAAATTTCACTAATAAATTGATAACAACAGATCTGTTTGTTATTATTCAATTTTGGTCCAGATATAAGGAATAGAAAATCAGTTTTTGTGAAACATAAACCCATTATTATTATTATTATCATCATTACAACCAATTCCATATACAAAGTATCCCATGATTAGACCGAATATAAAATTTCAGCTTTGTAGATTTTGAACATGGAAACAAGGACATGTATTAAAAAAAGTTAATATCATTCCAACTAATGCCTTACGCCGAATAGCATCTTACTGTCTGAAACACCAAGGGGCATGTGGACAATAATTGCTTGAAGATGAGTTGCCTTTTTGCTTATAACTTATAACGAAGGTCCTGGAAGATCATGTTAATTCAAGGTCACTATTGGCAAGCAAAGCATTTCCATGCAGCATAATGCAATACCACACGCTGCCAGGATTGTATGTGAATGTTAAGACGTAATAGGAATTAAGCGGATTGATGGGCTAGCTTGAAAACAGAATATTGATTCAATCGAAATACATGCACCTAGGAAGTTGAGAGAGCTGCTATTTTTTGATTCCATATTTGAAAGCTACCAAGTTATTTTTGCTGTTTTTGGCAAGCACAGATTCACTGAAGATAAATATTATCATTGTAACGTATACCACACTTATAGCGCATTTATTCGATTGTGTCACGTCCAACAAAAATTGTGTGCGGTTAACTCACAAACAAAATAAAGAATAATATATTGTACGCCATTGAATATAGCAGTTGCGGTAAGTTTTCGAGTACTTGGTAACGTGTTTTTACAGATACAACTCTAATTTACCGTGTATGTGGCAACATATCTCCTGAAAAACGTGACTTTCTAGACATTCTCTAATTTTTTCATGTTATTATATCACAATTCTCGGCATGTGGGCCAATACTACTGACATGTTTCATAGCGTATGTGAAATCATTAGCTCCTATATTCTACAGGAAAAATTATATTTCAAAAGCTCCCAAAATATGTGGATTCCGCTGACATACACGTAGTTTGGATGGCATCTTATCTCGACTAAGATAAGAAAATCGAATGGTTGTTAGTATGGGGGATGTATGTATGTAATTTGGGGTGACATTCATTGAGACCCAAAAGATCTATTGCGCCCCCTTCCTCCTACTCAGTTTCTGATGAGAGTCTGGAAAACTAGTAGCTCCCTTGATCCTGTTTCCCGGAGGAATTTCAGTATGTCTGCAGGCTTCAACTTGAATAAATGTTCCTCTTCTATCCAGTAATCTCCCAGGTGCTGTGCTCTAGGATTCTGAAGTGCTGTGCAGTTGGAAAGTATGTGTATGGAGGTTCCTTCTCCCACGTCACAAAATCTGCAATCTTCTTCCTCCACTATTTTGAGCTTTTTCAGGTGCCCATTCAGGCGACAATGTTCCGTTAGGATCCCTGTTAAAATTCTTAGCGCAGTTTTACTTTGACTTATGCATTCATTTGATCTCAATAGGTTGTATCTTCTGTAAGTCCCTTGTGGCCTTACTTATTCTTTTTTCTTATTCTTTTGGGAATCAAATCACAATAATGTTTTTTTATTTTTTATTTCGAGTTGTCAAGATTAACTAGTATAATTGATAAAAAAATTTTTGGTCCCTATCTGACACAACGAAAAAATATGACAACTAGACAATCAATAATATTTTGAAGTTTAAGACTACAAAACTTTGTTGTCAAATTTTATTAAGGTCCATTCATAGTAGATCACACTTCTGGTAAAATGTGAAATAAAATATTCTATTTTATGACATTATAACGATATGATAGTCTAAAAGAAATGGAATCCAGTGAACTACACGTTCCAGGAACGGTTTTTTATTGGGATAGCGCTTTTTTTAGCTTATTTTCGGAAATGTTGTTAATAAAACGCGTTTGTTGTTACTTTTTTGTGTATGATCATTTTTGTTTTCAAAACATGTATAACTCAGTTTGGTGATTTTGTGTATTGAAGTGTGTATCGATGAACAACTTTTCCAATGATAAATCATAAGAAAACCTGGATAAAAACTTATGATGCTATCCTGATAACGCAGGTAATTGATTATTGGAAATTTCTCTTTCTAACATTGGTAACCAAATTTGACTACATTCGGCTGAAATACTAGCTACACATTTATCTGCATTTAGTTGTATCAAAGCACTTTCTTTGATTTTTCGTCTTTTATTATTGGGCTCTTTCAATATTATTTTTGTCGAATCCCATTTAATTTTATGCCCCTCTTCCCAAGCATGTTTACAAATACCTGACTTAAAGAACTCCCTATCTTTGATGTATTTTTTATGTTCACTTATTCGGACTTTCAATGGTCTAGATGTTTCACCTAAATAGAATTTGTCGCATTCACAAGATATCTGATATATGCAATTTTTTGGAGATTGTTCTTCATTTTTTGGTTTCGTTTTTGTTAAGATAGATCTCAAAGTATTGTTAGATTTAAAGCTGGTTCGAATGTTAAATTGATTACCAATTTTCTTAATTCTTTCTGACAAACCCCTAACATACGGTATTGTCAAGTTTTTAAAAATTGTGTTAGCTGAATTACTAATATTATTGTTATTCTTATGGGGTATTAACAATAAGCCTTTCTCTATATTCTTGATTTCTTTATTTACAAATTCTGCCGGGTAATTATTGGCATTTAAAACATTTTTCAGTAGAGTTTTCTCCTTTGTGAAATGATTATCATTAGAACAAAATATGATTCTGGCCCTATCGTATAAAGATTTTACTACCCCTTTTTAAACGCTTATAGCATGATTTGATTCAAAATTCAAATACCTATTAGTGTGTGTTGGCTTCCGATAAACACTTGTTTCATACCCTGTAGGTGTTTTATTGATAAGAATATCCAAAAATGGTAAGAAATTGTTATTTTCAATTTCAATTTCAAATTTTATAGATTTTTCTCCTTCATTTATATTTATTAAAAAATCATTTAGAGATACTAAGTTGAAATAAAAAATAAAAAAACATTATTGTGGTTTGATTCCCAAAAGAATAAGAAAAAATCAATAGGTTGTAGTCACCCAGAAGAGTCTTTGATTGTATAAGCGCCACTAGATTTTTCCAATGGTCGGATCTTCTCATTTTCTCGGCTTTACCTATTTCTTCCAATATTACATTGGTGCTGATTTCGCAAAAGGGTTCAGGCCCCCAAAAAAGTATTTCAATCCCCCCCTTTGCTAGTTCATCTACCATTCCATTTCCTTCTATTCCAGTGTGTCCTGGAATCCATAGTAATAGTGGTGACTATATTGTTCTCGACTAGCTCATTGAGTTTGTCTAAGCATTTCCACACCATTTTGGAGCTGATTACACAAGATCTTAGTGCCTTAATGGCTGCTTGACTATCCGACATTATGATAATCCTTTGTCTTCTGTATCCTCTATCAATATTGAACTGGGCGCACTTTTTTATGGCGTGGATTTCCGCTTCGAAGATACTTGTAGTTTTTCCCAAGCTTTCAGAGTGTTTGGTTCCTGGCCCAAATACTTTTATCCCAGTTCCTTCTATTGCTTTTGAGACGTCGGTGTACCATTAAATGGCATTCATACTAAGTCTGGTTATTTGGATCCCATTTCTTCTTGTTGCACAATTCCGTAAAATTCAAAAGTTATACTTTTTCATCACACCGTCTTGTGGCATGTCCCAGGTTGTCTGATTTCTAAGAAGTCATGGATGAGTATAGTATGGGGGATGATAAATGCGGTGTTGCCAACATCATACGAAAAACTTTAGAAGTACTACTTGAAACAATCGGCAAATCTGGTATCTTGTAGGATGCGATGCCAAAAAAAGAGTTGAAGTGACCTATAAAAATAAAAACTCATAGATCAGAATAGCTTGTCGAAAACTCCAATTTATCAGTCCCGAAAAATAATTGCGTTTATATACTTCATTTAGAAATTCTGGACTCCATCTAAATTTTATACCACGTTGTTTTCAATCGGTCAGGCGTGATCGATCTCAGGGCGCGAACAAGAAAAAAATCGTGTGGTCGCCACTCTACCAATCTTATTCGATGAGGAAGATATTTATATACACGAGGCCGTCGGATGGATCAGTCAACTATCGAATCATTCTACACGTCTGCTCCTGAGGGCAATAAAGTAGAAACGCCATTTCTCACTTGACGTAATGGAAACGACCCTAAACACATCTGAATCTAGATAGCCATGATGTATAGTTAAACTTTGGCATGAATAATTACAGGGGACGTGTTCAAGTGTAACCTACTGCCAGTCTATACACAAAATGTTTACGGCAAAAACTCAATTACTACTTGTAATGGTGTGGTTAGTTGGTTCGATGCTAACGTCGTTTTTAATATGATAAAGAAACCATAACTACTTCCTAGTTATTTCATTTAATTAACTACGAGAACTTGAAAATCAATTTTGGTAATTTTCAAGCGTATTACGAATGGAAATTTTATTTTATTTAGAAGGCAAATGGGCATAATTGGAGAAAAATGAATAGAATATGGAAAAAATTCTTTGAACTATTTTTTCCTTTCCAAATTTGCATGAAATTTTTAACCATGCCGTTTCCTTGACGCATTAGTCACTCCAAGATAAACCATTAATTTTTATCAAATTTCCCTTCCATTTTTGTCTTCAGATGTTCAAAATTTCAACTTTCGATTGAAGCTTTTTTTCATCTAACTGCCGCTATAAAAGCAACAACATTCATATTTTCATTCCACTTATTTTGTGGTGAACAATTTTATATTGTCTGGTTGCTCTGCAGCCGTCAAGTTGACCACAAGATAAGGCAATTCACCGTCATCGCCGTCATCATGCTAGAAGCTGCAAACATTCCCAGCGCCCTTTGAGATAAGTTCCTTCGTCTTAGCTTTGGCGTGTATAAGACTTGGATTTGGCGAGTTTAGTATGAGAATTTGGTATCCTCTTCGTTTGGTTTCTTGTATATCGCATGAAATAGTAAAATTGGTGCCGAATTATACTCCCTGATGCGAAGTGTTCTATCCTGTAGCTTTTTGGGTTAGAACTGACAGCTTAAGACCAAAATATTGAAACACTTTAGTTTATCTAATTCCGCTATCAAATGTGACACTTTAAGTCATTCCTTGACGTTAGGTGACGTCACATTTTTCATAACCTTCATATATCAGTTATGAAAATTAGTTATTTACGTAACTAGTTGTGAAAAGAGCGATATTGTTCAACAAGCGTAATATTTGCCAAAACGAGCGCCAGCGAGTTCTGCAAATTACGCGAGTTGAACAATGTCGCTCTCTTCATAACGTGTTCACGTACAACGTTTTATCTAATTCCGCGCTTTTACAATATTTAATAAAATCTTCAATTACAATGGTAATATTAAAGTGGATCCAAATGGTGTTGAAAGTATTGTTACTATGAAGTATTGACCCAGAAAATTATCTTACTTTGAATAACTGT
>CAJUYG010000815.1:41365-67889 GCA_910591675.1 Galerucella calmariensis
AGCTTAAGGGGAATCTATCGGCAGCGATTTGACAAAATATCGAAGTATTTTTGGCAAAGAATTTTGAGGTAATGGATGTATTGAAAATTAAGAAAAAAATATATCATGTAGATTAATGTTGAACTTGGAGTTCTCATCGAATAAAAACTTTGAAATGCTAACCAAATTTTGTTTAAAAAAATACGAATCATGAGGTAATTACACATATTAAGCATAGTTTGAGCCCTTGTAAAGAATTAAATATGGATTAAATGGAAAAACTAATTGATAAGAAGTCTAATTTGAATTACTTATGACCGTACCATTCCTTATTGAAATTCGGTTGCCACCACTAAAAAATCGGATAAAAATCCATCTCTCGCTTTTCTATCCTTCTATGACTGACATTGTCTCTCTGCTACGATAGTCGCGTGCCGTTCCATTGTTGATACAACGCTCGCCGGTCTCGGCGGTCTCCCAGTTCAGTACTGACGAAGCTTATAGAGTAGTACGTGAACCAAAATCTGCTTGGACCGCTTGGCTACCTACATGTTGCGGAGCTTTCATATTTTTAATAAAATTCTCGTTATGTGAACTTAAGCGTGAGGACGTAGGGAAACAAAAAAATATACAAAGCATAATGGTGCAAGGTCGAATTTAGTAGATGCCCCTTAAGGACTTTTGAAAAATTAGTGTTTTCATAAATCTGTGAGAAAAATATGAAAAAATAATTGAGGCACCTCTTGAAAAGTATTCGCACTTGTTTTATGTAGGTCAAGAGTCCAAATCGTACTTATTTCTATAACATTTTTTTATCGAAACACTAATCTTGACGCACTGGGATTTCAACGTCAAAGAATCTTTCAGAATGTCGACGTTCCTAGGACGAAACAACGTTTCAATGCAGCAAACGTCACTCATTCACACGTGCGGCAAGGAATTGTATTAAGGGCACGTGAGAAAAATTTTTGTTAAACACGGTTTTATAGTACAAGGAGAAAGGAGAATGTATAATTTTTATTTTTTAAAACGGATGATTTTGATGAATCCGTACAGTTATTTTTTGGAGGGTGATCTATATTTTATTTACAAGCGTGGAGAGGTTCGTGTGCGGAAATAGTAGTTTATACAACTAGTGCGCAAAGAGTCACTTTTCCCACGAGCGCAGTGGGAAAAGTGATTTGCGTACAAGTTGTACACAATATTTTTTCCACAGCCACATTTATTAATGAAAGAAATACAGTAATTTCTATAGTTATTTCATTCAAACTTTGAGCAGAAAGAACTTACAATATGAAAATAAATAGAAGAATCAGTTGAATTTATAATTAATTATAAATTTGAACAATTTTGTATCGAAACCTCAGGTAACAAATTGTCGGTTGCATTTCGAGCCTTTCTGATAATATCTGGAGAAGTATTTTCAATGTCCGAATTAGACAACTCAAAAGATAAATTATTTTGATCTTGGTTCATAATTCTTAAAATTGTTTTTATAATTAATAAATTGAAATAAATAATGGAATAAAAAGTTTATATGGTTTTAAATGAAACTAACTGTTTCTGATTGACTCCACAATATATTTGTAAAAAATTTTAAATTGCAAGTAAATTGACAATTTAAAAATTTTTACAAATATATTGTGGAGTCAATCAGAAACAGTTAGTTTCATTTAAAACCATATGATGAGTAGATTCCACGAAGTGAGGGTTTATACAGTTAACTCAAATAAAAAGTTTACCTACTTTTGGCTTAAATTTAAAAATTGTACACCAATAAGAAATTCACTATTAGGTTGAATTGTCAAAAAAAGTTGACAGGTCATAGGTAACTTTGTTTGACACTTCGGTGCGGAAAAGTGCCATACAGCGTATACTTTTAGCATTACTTTTCCAACGGTCATCAAAAGTATTAGAAGAGGCCTGCTTTGCGTATAAAAGTTTGTGTAGAAAAGTGTGTTTTGCATAGTGGTTGTAGAAAAAGACACTTTCCGCATATGTTAGGAACAGCATATATATTTTTTACGAGCGGGAAGCGAATAAAAAAATAATTTTTAAGTTACTTTTAAGATGGTCTGGCTGATCTTATTCACTTCTTCACAAAATCACCAACTTTTCTGAGTTGGGGACAATTAAAATGTTGGGTCGTCTTTCAGGCTAGATTCTTCTCCACTATTAGTTTTGGGTGAAGTATAAATTTCATATACTTGATTCAGAATTTCTTGAGATATTAATTGTCTCACTGTACCGAACGTATTATCTGATCTTCACAAGAAATATTCAGACTTTCATTCAAGGTTAGACTAAAAATTACATTTTTACCTTGTTGAGAAAATCACACAATCCCTTAACAACAAGGCGGTGGCTATATTTCTTGACATTGAAGGAGCATTTAACAATGCACTACCGACCTCCATTGGTTCAGCTTTGACTGAAAAGGGCATCTAACCAACCATTACTGGTTGGATATATGCCATGCTCACAAATAGGACAGCCACTACATCTCTTCAGGACGATCAGCTTTAAGATTTCCAGGGGATGCTCACAAGGCCGAGTACTATTTCCCCTACTGTGATCTCTCTTGATGGATAACTTGCTTAGCGATCTCGAAAGAGAACGGGTAGAACTGCAAGCGTATGCAGACGACCTTGTCATCTTGGCAAGGACCAAGTCAGGAAGGGTAGCAAACAATATCCTCCAAAAGACGTTGGAAGATGTCCACAGTTAGTGTCAGAGGGAACAGATGTCTGTTAACCCTGGCAAAACTGTAATAGTTCCCTTCACTAGAAAAAGGAAGTTGGAGGATCTTCCACCACTTTCCTACAATGGTGAGGTTATTCCATTTGCAGCGGAAGTAAAATATTTGGGGATTATCCTAGATAAGAAACTTACTTGGAACGCTCACTTGGGAAAAGTTATCCATTAGGCCAGACTATCTTTGTGGACATGTCGCAGGATCTGTGGAAAATCTTGGGGCTTGGGACTCAAACAAATCTATTGGATATATGTGATGATCGTTCTACCAATGATCACATATGAAGCTATTGCCTGGTGGCCAAAAGCTTCACAGCGAACGGCCCAAGCAAAGCTTTCTGGTTTACAGAGACAGGATGGTCTGGCAATCACTGGTGCTATCAGCTCCACACCGTCAGCAGCCATGGAAATCCTTCTGGACCTACCTCCTCTCCATATATTTTTAGAAAGAGAGGCTAGATGGACAGCATACAGAATTGTACATATTTCTAAATGCACAAATCAGGATTATGCAGAACGAATCAGAATACTAGCGGACAGTGAAAGTCACAGTATTCTGGGAATGACCTCTGACATAATGCCTCCAACAGTAAACTACGACCTGCCTTACACCGTCCTAATTCCAAATAGAGATGGATGGGTCCTCCGTGAGGATGAACTATTAAGAGCAGACAGCTGTTGGTACACAAACGGCTCAAAAACACCCTCAGGCTCTGGTGCAGGTGAATACGGGCGCAGACCTAAGACAGAAATTTCAACCTCTAATAGGATCATATGCAACTGTATTTCAGGCGGAAATTTACGCCATTGTTTCATGTGTGGAGAGAGTGGAGCAAGCCAATCTCATACATAGAACAATAAACATTTTCTCGGACAGCCAAGCGGCTTTAAAAGCACTTAGCTCTCGCCGTGTAACGTCAAAATTGGTTTTAGACTGCCAAAAAGACTCTCCTCAATAGGAGAACTCAATAAAGTATTGTTGGTCTGGATCCCTGGCCATTCTGGCATGGAAGGAAACGAGAAGGCAGACTTTTTCGCAAGGGAGGGTGCCGCACGTGTTTTTATCGGACCAGAACCTACAATTGGCATCGCAATAAGTTTTGCCAAACAAACACTGAATACCTGGACAGCAAGAAGAGCTTTAGACTTCTGGCATAATTTACCAGGATTGGTTCATTCAAAGGCTTTTATACATCCTTCGAAGTATGTCTCCAAACAAATGTTAGACCATAGCAGGCATGACCTACGTTGTCTAACAGGCCTTTTAACAGGCCACTGTCATCTGAATCATCATATGCTAAGACTTGGAATGTCGGAAGATCCGACTTGCCGTCTTTGTTTGGAAGATGATGAAACAGCAGAGCATATAATTTGTGCCTGCCCCGTGTGAATAGGTGTGAGCCACAATATACTCTTGCAAGTGGCAGTGGAGGGCCTTATAGACCCACTCACCACAAACCTAACCTAACCTAACAAATTCCATTTCCTCCACCTCCAACTTTTTCGAGCAAACTCATATCTTCACCTGTCAATTGTTTAGGCTTTGTATTTCCAGATTTTCACTTTTTAGTCTTCCAGAAACTCTTTTTTGTGCTTGAGCTGCTAGTATTTTGTTGTACTCAAGCTGGAATATAATATGTATAGAGGTTAAGAAGTGATATTTTTATTGTTTCAACTAAAATATCTTTCACAGCATCCAACGAAATAAATTAGAATTGAAAAATTCCAATCAAAGCTTCGTTATTTTTTTGTATGTAATTATAAAAAAATGCGCTTTTTTCTGTTATACAATTTCGCGAACCCGACGACTGGCTTATTTTCGAAAGACGGAGTCTTACCGGCAATTCCTTCAACAAATTCGTGGATGTCGACCCGGGAACGGTGGGTGAAAATCTGACGTATTTTTTTTTCAAGAAGGATCGATATAAAACTGTTTTCGAAAGTTATTGCAGGTAGCTTTTTATATAAACGTCTCCAGGAGATCACACCAGGTTTTATTGGATGCCATTATTTGATAAAAGCAGTTGTTATCTTATCAAGCATTTGTATGAAGTATTTTTGATTTAAACACAACATAAGATGAAAATAGAATTTCAGACACAAAAAGGACTGAGACAGGATAGGGAGTGAGTCTTCATGGATGAAATTATAAAACAAAAGGATCATCATGGATAAAAAAGCTACACATAGGCTACATAAATTTGTAAACAATAAATATCGATGAAGTTGCTTTTGAAAACGATTTGATTATCATGAGACAGAACTTTGGAACATGTGATAGCACTTGAAAAGGAAATAAGATGAATATAAATAAAACCAAAGCAAATTACCCAAATAAGTAGACAGTGAAGTGCAATATACCGAACACACATTGAGCAGGTGGGAAATTTTGAATATTAGAAGTCAATTCGTTTCCAAGAAAAACCGCATGTGAATAAAATCAAAGTGCATATTGATTGACCTAGGCAAGTATATATAAAAGAAACAAAAAAATAAGAAGATTGATATTTTTGCAATGAACAGAATCGAACAGGACAATATAAAAAGTAATAAATATCATGAAAACAATTTCACCAAAATGCAAATTATATTTTAAACTGATCGAGAAGTATAAATGTCACTTTTGACATTTCGTTTATTTCGTAGAAATTTAAATTATTTTATTCGAAATTTGGATATTTCAATACGATCGCGCAAAAAATTATATAATCATTTCGAACGTTAAGGGTAATACCGGTCTCCAGCAAAATTGGAGGCTTCGCTACGCTCAGCATCCAAACATTGCTGTCGACCGGTAAACAACCCTTACCGTTCTTGATACTTAATATACTATTACTGAAAATACCAGTATAAGTCGACTTCACCTAGGGAGAGTCAATTCTTACTGGAGGATCAACTTTCCCTGTAACATATATAGTATTCGCGCAATAATCAATAATCACAAGTGAACAAATGATGTTAATCAGACCAAAAAACACACAAATAACACAATTTTAACAGCTTAAAACACAAATCATTACTCTCATTAATTTGAATAATAACCGTGGTGCCTATGGCTGTATTGCAAGCACTCACGTTTATTATTATCACTATTTTTCAATTTCAAGATGTGTTACGTATTTATAGGAACCGTATTGAAGGTTATTCAGATACAAAAGAAAAAGTTACCACCTTGCCTAGGATTCGAACCACAAGTATATAATTTTGCAGCCAAATCTCTATACCGCTTGGCTACCCTAATTTATGCTGTATTAAGACTGAATGATGTATTTAAAATCTGAAAAAGTGACTATCCCATAATATTTTCCATTGTTGTCCAATTTCAAATTATGTAGAGAATTTTAAGTCTTTAACATTGTTTGGATTTTGTCTGTGTCGATCTAGGAATTTTCAAGAGCTGGCAAAATGGCTGCTAAAGCTGACAAAGAGCTTAAGTGACCTAATGAAAATATCTCAACTGAGTCGGTTAGTTGGTAATGTGGTCCACTATGTCGTTAAAATGATTTGCGACGTTAGTTGTTGTGTAGAGATATGTAGAGATAATTTCAAATTTATCTCAACTAGGTTTGTTGTTATCATAAATCTTCGCTAAACGATTAGAAGTTTAGTTAATGTTATTTATAAGTAATTAATTAGTGTAGCGTTAGTAGCATTTGCCATCAATGGAATTAAAAGTCTTTGTCTTCACATTGGGTTTGGAAAGAATATATCAAACATTATTGTATTATCAGGTAATGTTCTTATCATTTATTTGGATAGCTTTTACAGTGGGATAAAATTATACACACTTAGGGCCGGTTTTACAGGAGAGATTTATACTAGGTATAGCTATTCTGGGAATAAAGTTAGTAAGAATTGCTATACCGATGTAAAAAAGCATCGTAAAACCAACTAGTTTCAAACTAGGTATAAATTCTGGTATAACTTTATTCCCAGAATAACTATACCTAGTATAAATCTCTCTTGAAAAACCGACACTTAATGGCTAATTACCATTGATTTATTTATGGAAACACACACTATACTGAGCTTAATTCATATACTTAATGTCTACTGATTTATTTACACTCGGTATAATAGTTCTAATTCATCTTTCACCACTCAAATACTACTACATTTCATCTTCACCAATTCACTACCTGTTCTAATTCACTGTTTACTAACTGTTAACTAAAAACTGTCCGACTAACTCAGAAACCCCTAGTAATCGTCAAAATTCATAGTTCAAAGACAGGACCGGCTTCTGAGTTGGTGACTTCGTAACATTTACATAACTTATCCATGTTTTTGATTTAATATTACTTTATTATTGTATGCATGATTCTATATTTCATTGTGTATAAGAACCAGGCAGCCGGCTTATGGAGAAATGGGCTTCGGTGAAATTTCATGAATTGCTAGTATATTGTAGTTGACGACTTTCTGAACAATAGTGTCCAGGGGCCCAACTCAATCCTATGACTAGTTTCAGAGATACAGGGTGTTGAAGTTGGAAAATAGCCATTTTTTAAAAGCATGTATTTCTTATTTTCTTAAATGTACCAAGAATTTTTTCCTGTGATAGTGTTCTAATGACACTAAATATCAGTCCCTCATGGGAGAAAGTTTCATTTGCTACAGGGATACTCAAAAATTCAAAAAACAGAACGTTGACTTGAAATAAAATTCAACTTTCAGGAATTTCAATATCTGGCCGGATTTGCTTCTGGTTGATTTATAATAATAAGATATGCAAACATTTTTTACAGGGCGATTCAGAAAGTTGATCGCCCCTGTATCATATATTCAATAGAATTTTATATACTTTGTATACTAACATGTAGTAGGTGACATTAAGTCATTTTGAAATATATATAATTTATATATGATATACAGGGCTATTCAAAAGATATGTATGGAAGAAAATCCAATAATCGATTTTTTTTTGGAAATCTCCCTGTAATTAAATATTTCCTTCGTGAATTTCAGTGATACTTTCATATTACCCTTACTTTGAGTTTGTTCGTCGGATGTAGAAGTTTTGTCAACGTGCTATGATCAGTTTTTTTATCCCGACAATATGATGACAAGCCTATCATTATTTTCTTCATATACGGGTGTCCCGTAAAGACCACGTTAAACTGAAGGAGAATGTAGATCAAAGGGTGCCCTACCTGCTATAAAAAAATCCCCAGTATAAGTCTCACCGTTTTCGAGACATTTAATTATTATAAAAATTATGAATTTTTGCCGCTCTCAGTAGTTTTTTTTGTGCTGTTGGTACAATTTTACACTTTTCTTATTCATTTACTCGGTAAAAAATTGTTGAATAATTATTCTAACTTCTACGTTACGAAAATACTCCGAATATTTCAGAGCGGGGCTGTGAGAAATGTTTTTATTAGAAGTTTGGGAGTAGAATTTTTTCAGAAGTTAGCCCATCGTAGTGAAAACAAAGTAAGTTTTTTCCGATATCAAAATTAGCTTGTATTTAATTCTCACTCTATAGACGCGATTGTAAATGATATAATGACATTGAAAATATTAGTAACCTACAATAAATAATTGAATAAAAACCATCGATTGATACTTTTTTTTGGAAATAAACGGCAATTTCTTTTTTTTACGATTACAAATCTCTTGTGTTATACCATTTTGAAATCACCATAAAATAGGCAATTTATTGATGAAGTGTGCAGCAGTAGCCCAGTACATTTTGTTTTCACTACGATGGGCTAAACTTCTAAAAAAAATCTACTCCCAAACTTCTAATAAAAACATTTCTCACAGCCCCCCTCTGAAATGTTCGGAGTATTTTCGTAACGTAGAAGTTAGAATAATTATTCAACAATATTTTACCGAGGAAATGGATTAGAAAAGTGTAAAATTGTACCAACAGCACAAAAAAAACTACTGAGAGCGGCAAAAATTCATAATTTTTATAATAATTAAATGTCTCGAAAACGGTGAGACTTTTATACGGGGGATTTTTTCATAGCAGGTAGGGCACCCTTTGATCTACATTCTCCTTCAGTTTAACGTGGTCTTCACGGGACACCCGTATATGAGGAAAATAATGATAGGCTTGTCATCATATTGTCGGGATAAAAAAACTGATCATAGCACGTTGACAAAACTTCTACATCCGACGAACAAACTCAAAGTAAGGGTAATATGAAAGTATCACTGAAATTCACGGAGGAAATATTTAATTACAAGGAGATTTCCAAAAAAAAAATCGATTCTTGGATTTTCTTCCATACATATCTTTTGAATAGCCCTGTATATCATATATAAATTATATATATTTCAAAATGACTTAATGTCACCTACTAACATGCAGTACAAAGTATATAAAATTCTATTGAATATATGATACAGGGGCGATCAACTTTCTGAATCGCCCTGTAAAAAATGTTTGCATATCTTATTATTATAAACCAACCAGAAGCAAATCCAGCTAGATATTGAAATTCCTGAAAGTTGAATTTTATTTCAAGTCAACGTTCCGCTTTTTGGAATTTTTGAGTATCCCTGTAGCAAATGAAACTTTCTCCCATGAGGGACTGATATTCAGTGTCATTAGAACACTTTCACAGGAAAAAATTCTTCTTGGTACATTGAAGAAAATAAGGAATACATGCTTTTAAAAAATCGCTATTTTCCAACTTCAACACCCTGTATCTCTGAAACTAGTCATAGGATTGAGTTGAGCCCATGGACACTATTGTTCAGAAAGTCGTCAACTGCAATATACTAACAATTCATGAAATTTCACCGAAGCCCATTTCTCCATAAGCCGGCTGCCTGGTTCTTTACATAGATTCTCCACCTCTATTAAAATAAAATTTTTGTTTCAAAAAATCTTTTTAAAAATTATTCAACCTACTCGTGATATTCAAATAGTATTCCAAGATAATCTAACACCGAATTTGTCATATAACACAGAACAAAATGCTGAAAAGCTCACACATACATTACCGTAAAACATGGAATAGATAACATACATTTGCATTTACTTCCGAAAAAGATATAAATTCACGGAACTCTATTAGTGCCTCTGCGGTATAGCCAGTAGGAATTAATAATTGGAATATTTTATCCAAACACGGAGAGATAACTGGAATATCCAGACAATTAATAGTGCTCGTTAGTGCTCTGAGGAAATTAATTCAAAATTGAATGAAGTGACACTTCTAATTCAATTTTTAATATCAAAACTCGACAAGTATTTCACTGTTTGAGTTATTGTCATCACCGATAGATGTCCCGTCTACACGTCAAAAAAATTTGGCTATCAAAAACTTCACCAATTTGTGGATATCACTTGAATACCGCTAGCCGTGTATTTGTGATGAAGAATGAAGAAGATGAGAATACGATTCCGCCATGAAAGGTACAAAAGTGACCAGCTCAGTATATCACTTTATCAAATACGTAAGTACTTTGTGAAAATGTATATTTCAGAGTTTAGAAACTATTCACTGGTTTATTAATAGGAATTTTCTTGTAATTTTATATTATAACACTATCCGGTGGGACAATTGGTCACAAAACGAGAGGTGGTCTTGCCTTAGCTCATCTTGTGTTGAAAATTTTGAAGCCGTTGGCGATACTTCACTTTGGAGACTGTCATACACTACCACTACATCATCACTTCATACTAACTCACGCGCATTTACCGTTAGCCTTTAAATACCATATTGACAGCTTAAGCTTTTTGTGTATATGCCTTAGATACACTGAAAATAAAAAATAAATGAGTTCAAGCTTGCATAACGTCAAAATAAATTTTATAATCATAAGAACAACAAAGCAAACTACAGAAGTGTTTCTCAACGTCGAAAGGAAAAGAGATAAATCAAATAATGTTTTACGGAGCATTCCCTAAGAAACGCAATTTGCTTTGATCGGTAAAAACATTTTTAAGAACGTTTTTCGCGGCTACTCTCACATCGTGTATTGATTCATAAACAAACATCCTATAAACTGGGTGTCTCGTGTCAAGAATTTGATGAAAATATGTGGAAATTTGTCAACACAGAAGTTTACAGGGAAGGGACCCTATAGCACCTAGACCTCATTGGGAACATGGGGATGTGTCTGATTGTCTCATTCTATGAAGATATTCGCCTAGTTGACAATGATACATCCTATTATTTTCAGAACTAGGCATGCTAATACCAAAACTGTTACATTGGTGGAGCAGGCTTGACCAGAAAGCTTTTGGGCTACTGTCTTTCTAGTCAGAACATCAACCGCGTGGTTACTTACAGTCTTATCATGGCAGGACAGGAAATACAGTTCAGTTACCATCTTCACCAAAAAGCCAAGCTGTACTGAAGGCACTTGATTACATAAAGGTCAATTCTAAGCTAATATGGGATTGCATAGGAGCCTAAAACGGACCTGGAGACCATTGCTAGGTCATTGTATTCTGGGTACCAGAACACGAGGGTCATTAGCGCAAAGAAATGGAGGATGAAAGGATCATCGATGCCATCATTTGGAGCGGAACCCGCCTGCGGCGCCGCAAAGTTTGTAATAAATATATCCTCAGGGAAGGAAGATTAGAGGAAATTCGGCAACTTTTACGACATACCCGATGAGCAAAGATAGCAGGTATGTTAATAGAGCACTATAAGTGTAACAGGCGAACAAAGCAAATGGATTTGACAGGCAAAGTCATGTGCAGATTCTGTTACCTAAAAAAGAAAGCTGCACATCCTATACAAGACGAATATGCAGTACCAGACGATGAGAAGCAATCGGCAAGTAATGACATGAAAGATTCAGTCTCGAGGCAGATTTGATACTTGAAAAATCTAATATACCATGGAATTTGGTCCACGACGGACTTTTCAACACTTCAACTTAAGTGTTCATGAAAAGTGACTGAAATTATTAATCAACCCTCAAGAAAGTGCACTAGGTATTTTTTTATATTTTTATATTTTTGTGACTGTTACACAATGAACATGGCCAATCCCGTTAAACCTCAATGTCCGCTTTCTCACAACTGGCGATCATTAATCTTGCAATTTAGAAAGATTTCTCTCGACGCGATGTGTACAATGGAAGGAAATACACAACACCGCGAAAGTGACTCTTGTGGGATGTAACTTACAAGGACTGTCACTAGGACAAATCTTTGTTCGAGTTTCTTTTTATAGAAAAGGGTCAAGATACCAGATACACATAGAGTTCAATATTTGACGAATACTTCTCAAATATAGGCCATTTTTCACTACAGTCAACCTCAGCTCGGGAAATCTTGTATAAAAAATTATTATTTCAGATGGTTGAATTTATAGGGATGCACATAGGCAAAATGATGAGAAAAATCATATTTATTCTCCACCACTCGTGCTCACATAATGTTGGAAACTATATAAGAAAAATTCAAGTTGGCCATTGTTTATAAATAGAACAATACCCCACAATCTTTCATCTTGAGTGGAATTTGTAAAAACAGTTCCAAAAACATGAATTTACTACATATCTTACACAAAACGACAAATGTCTTGTATTTGCAACCTTTCGTCTTACATCTTGAGCTATTCTTTTGTTAACCTTAATTTGGTAAATGGTTATATCCATCGTACCGTACTTCCATAGGTCTAGCTTCGTTGCAGTTCTTCTTTGAAGGTGCAGGAGTTGTTTTTCCCAATTTTTTCCACGTATGACCTCTGTTTGTTCGTCTTCATGGTTCCCAGTCTCCGTAATATTTGTACCAAAATACTTTCTGTTCCATGACTCACTGCAGCGTCCATCACCTCTTCGTTATCATCCGACTCCTCTGATAGTGCTGGACTCATCTCCACGGGAATGCCTACCAACCAAACCCACCTCAAACTCGCCGTTGGAATCACTACCCTAGCACACTTCAAGACGGGCGGCGGTCCCTCACATACTCTCCGTCATATTTTCCCTTATATCACTCCCACTTTTCACATGCCATGTAAAGTCAATCTCTTTCCCTTATCATGATCTCTACTACGCCACTTATCTCCATCCATTCCTCCTCGCCCCTCAACATAATCACCACCACCACCCAATGCACCGCCTTTCCCAGTCTATTTTCCAACTTCTTCAAAACTTCCTTCATTCTTCTAGACACATGTCCCACATCATCCCCCACTTCACATCTCTCGCACACTCTAGTGTCTCTTTTCCTAATCTTGTGGAGGTAGCCCACTCTCGACCCTTGCTCTGTGAACACCTGCGTCAAGAAGTTGTTCACCTCGCCCCCTTATACTCATCCTACCTTCTCTCAATTTCCTCATCCATCCATTCCTGTACTCCATCTCTGGTCGCACTCCTCCAGCGTTTCTGTCTGGCTCTAGCCATCAAGTCCAATGGATCTTGGATCTGTCCTGTACGCCTGCACCACCCTCAGGACTATCCCTCTCTGCACCCACGGGAGTGGTCCTTGCCCTTGCATTCACCCCTGCTTTCTCACCCCACACTTCTGCATCATCCTTGTTCCATACATCATGAAGACTTTGGCTGTAAATCAGCATCTGCCATTGTCCCCATGTAGGGACATGTTTTTTGTGAACAAAAACAAACATTGAAGCAAACCCAAAACACTACACACTAATTAAACATGAAAATATGTTATTCTCACCTACCAAAGATCTATTTACAAGTATTGTTCATCATCAAATATCAACAAAATTTTATATTAACAAACTGTCAGCCACGTACACATAACCTGATTCCTGAAACCATTGTCAAATTGTTAAGTGGCTTATTTTCTTTGAATGCTGCTGCTAATGAAACCGCCGGTATAGGACAAAGAGAAGATTTGCGTCCCGGGGAAAATCTTTTTCTCGAGAGAAAATTCTGGGGTTGTGATTGAGTGTGGAAAAATATATCGATGTTTGGTGAGATTGACTATTTTCACTTGATTGATGGGTTTGGGAAAATTTGTACAACCTAAAATATGCCACAGATTTTTTACGTGAATTATGTCATTGATTACTTTCGCCTTTTTCAAGAATATCAATATGAGCAAACGACAAAAGTATTTTTTTGTTGTAGCAGCTTGCTCTGGAAAAACGTTCCCAAACATACAACTAGCCCTATTTGTCAATGTCCATTGAAAATCACTTTGAGTTTGTTTCGTGCATGTTTTCATCGGAATGGGGACTCCACTTTTTGCTAGTGCAGTGAAAATTGCTTTAAATTTCCCATTAGAGTTTGTTTCGCTGCTTAATATTATAATATTATATCCTCGAGATTTATGTTTTACTGAAAATGACGTGAAATTATATCCCTCATACAGCGTGAATTGCACTGAACGTCATATCCGAATTTTTGGACTGTGTTTCTCAATTATTCAAATGTAATAATGTACGACATTTTAATGATCCAAACTTGTATATGCAGTACATATTATGTATGTCTGAATCTCAAGGAAGTCTTAGGTCTTCTCAAATTCTATTCTGTGAAGAAGGTGGAGGATATATTATACTCACTTTAGTTTTGGCAAATATTTACCTCAGACTCGGTAGTCTCCAAGCTAATATTATGCTCTCTATATAGAGGAGATTTCTACTTCAATTCTACAGAATCTACTCTCTTTCTTCTTCACTTGTTTGATCTTTTTGGTGTGCCCGTTTAGATGGCAGTTGGGAGACCCATCAGAATTCTCAGTTTACTCTCCTTTTGATTTCACTTGGTTGTAGTTTCTTAGAAGTTCCTTCAATTGTCTCAGGTCTACAAGATTTTCACATTTGGATGTAATAAGGTGAAAGCAAAAGGGCAATGGATGTATAGTTATAACGTTGGTGTTGCGTAGATGTTAAAGCGCCCCTTATTCTTCCATTGCGCTTCGACAGTAGCGGTCCAAGTAGCGATTAAAATTCTATAAGGTTTGTATAAAAAAGCTACACTTATAGGATACTAAAATTCTTATAACGGTCTACAAAACAATCAAATGATTCTTAAACAACTGAAAAGGGCCCATTTTTATACAATGTTTGGTTGTATAACAGTTCTATTAAAAGTTCATACAACTCTCATATGACTGTTTAATACACATTTATACAACTCTTACTCGACTGTTTTATAATCATTTATACAGCTACTATAAAATGATTTAATAGTGTGTCATGTAGTCACATCTGTAAAATGGGATTGAAGCGGCACTATGGAAGTCTTACAAAATGGTTGTATAATGCAATATATTTCTAATGGCGCTGTTATTTCGAGCACGATGGAAGCATTTTGTCATATAGCAGTTTATAAAAGCATTCCATTTTTTAGTGAAGAATATCAGAACCAAATTATATTCCAATTTGATAGCATCGGTGGTTCAGTGGTAGAATGTTCGCATTGCACGCGGGCGGCCCGGGTTCGAATCCCGGCAGGAGCATATATTCCAATTTGAACGTGCATCATACATTTCATTTGTAGAAATGGAGACTTATCGAAACGACTTGGGCCGCTTGGGCGGACATCGATAGTAAAAATTATAATTTCATTTGGATGGTTCAATGGCACAAATTTTGATGCGCCGCAAATTTTACTGATAGATTATAGGTATATATTTGGCAAGAAAATGGAGCGCTTCAATTCTTCAATTCAAGTAGATACATAAAAAAAATAATAAAATAGAATATCCTAAAATACTTTTATTTTATGATTTCAATAGTTTATCACTTCATATGGATATTCTTTCACAATATAATTCTCTAAATAATGATAAAATCACATTTTCCAATATCATTTCATGTTATCAACTCAATTGCTCATAATGGCGGCGATAGCGGTACAAGAATTGTTTATTTAAACATCGCGATTTATAATACAAAAATTTCATCCCAAAGAAATGCGTTAAACAATATTTGATTGTAAAATGGAACGGTATACGATAACTGTTTCATAACGAAGAATATTAAGGCACTATACAACTAAAAAGTATTTTATAATGCAACGCAATTGAATGCTATACAATATTTATTATACAACTTTATACAGCTTCAATAAGACAAGCTTTAGTAACTATTTTATAATGTTGTAGCTGTTATTTATATAGTATATTATAGAACTTTCATACAATAGGTATAAAAGTCTTATAAAATGATGTTTTTAATATTGTATGAACTTGCTTATAAGGTATTGTATCATTTTAAAAGAAATAATCGTATAATGCGTTGTAACATATATTGTAAAAGTCACTATAGAATCATTTATTACAATTTACTTAAAAACAAAATTATCGCAATAAAAGGCCTAATAAAAGCAATCAGTCCTTAAAACAACGCCATTCCACTGTTATACAACAATTAAGTCCTCTTAGAATTCCATTTTGCTAGTTGGGGGTGAAGGACCACTCGGTTACCCGAGAGTGAAATAAGAAACCCAGATTGATTGATCATTAGATATTTATTAATTAGAAAAGGCACAGGTTCACAGTTTCTCGGTTACCAATGAATACATGAATCAAGCTCTCTGAGAAGTTAAGCCACTTGGCAACGTCTAGTGTTCACTTCTCTCACTAATAATATGGCGGTTAATTCACTTTACCTACAACCCCCCCTGCAATCAGTCAATAACACACAGTCGGTATCAATGTAATGATGTCTATTACGCACTGTAAAAAAACGGACAGCTGTAAAGTAAATCACACGGCTTCCCTAGCAACATCTTATCAACTGTCAATAGACGTCGCCATTTTATTGAAAATTTACTATTTGAAAACATTCGATATGGCCACGTTTAACTATGAAAAGCCCAAATGGCTAAATCTGTATCTCCCGAGGAGTTGTCCTCCTAGGTCATTGTCCATCCTGTCCTTCTCAGGAAGGTGGACAGGTCACTAGGAGACATCTCCTTTATATCGGCAGGTGTAGGCCAAGACTCACCGAACACACACTCTCTTATTGACGATAACTCCGGACACTCGCATAAGACATGCCTGACAGTTTCATCTTCCTGTTCACACATCTTGCATAGAGGTGTGTCCACTAACCCCATAGTATGGAGGTGTTTCCTTAGTTGACAGTGACCAGTCAGAAATCCTACTGTTAAACGTAGGTTTTTCCTGGTCATCGCCAAATATTTCTTCGGCGCCAGCTTTCCAGGGTCGCCCAGGGTGATCCTGGCAAGACTGCATCCTTTGATTCCATCCCATCTCTTAAGGGATTGAGCATGGGTGTAACATTTGGCTAGTTCCGCAATTGTCGAAGTCGTTAGGCCGTAGGTGTCACTGGGTCCTAGAATTTTCAGCTCCAGACGGATTTCTTCGCAAGCGCTAAATAATTGCGCACTGGTGGCACGACTTATTTTAAAGAATTCAGCAGTTAAAGGCTTAAGCTTTTGCAGGGTGCGATAGTTCCTGGACACGGTCTGGGTACTCCGGAGTATCGATTTATACTGATTTTGGAGGGGTCGCTGAAAATGGGGGTAAAGTGTAGATTGCGGCACGCTGGAGGTGGGAACTGAATCACCTGGAGAAATTGAGTCGTATGTATTTCTCCAACATTACTGGTGCTACCGCAAGCGGATTCTGGTTCTCAATAAAAGATGTTCCAGCTAACTTTTCTGCTGTTTTGTCTCTTCTCAATCCACTATTTCCTGAAACCTACATTAGGGTTGCTGTTTTAGTCGGCATTCCCATGTCATTGGGGAACGGATTACGCAGGTATCCAACGCTTAAATTGCTTTCAACGTGGTACTAAGCTCTCGTCCTTTATACCATCCATATTTACTTATTATTTTAAATTGAAAACTCACCAGGGTAATTCGAAAATGTGGGTGGATGCTCAAATAAAACATTTTTTCTCTCATTGAATAGGTCGGACCACTCAATAATATCAGTTGTTGAATTCAAATTTCGATTTTCAGCCGAATTAGATATCTTCAGCACAAAAAAAACCCGCGATGCTTTTATAAATTCTGAATGAAATTCCCTTTATTCCAACAGAAAAACCTGTAAGTGTATTGAATCTCAAAACATCCAAGTACAGTGGATGAAAATAAGAAATCCATTTGGGAATAATCAAATTAAAGGAGAACATAAAAACTAATGGATTGGAAGAAGGATCCGGAGAATTTACCGAGACGTGGTGGTAACAACAAATTACGAAGGAATTAGTCCAATCTCCAGTAAAACGATTACATTAATAGTCTTTTAAAATTCTGTCCATTCGACGGCAGGAGACGAAAACAAGTTTTCAGATTGCTCCGACATTTCTTTTGGTATTAATTAACAGCACATTATCGTCGTTTTTGTATTTTTTTCCTGAATTTTTTTGGATATAATTGGAATAAATTGATCAACGAATTAACATTGTAAATATTCACCAGTAATAGGTGACAAATTAATAATAGTAATAATTAAGTAAATTAAATGGAATATAATAAGAAATTTCACAGTTAGTATATTTCATTTAATCTACTCAATTAAATGCAGTTCCACATTGTGGTGCGAATTGAAACAATTCAATTGTTGATGATAGTGATTATTTCATTGCTTATTATTCACTTTTTCTATGCTTATTTTGCCCAAATTCAAACATTTACCAGGACTGTGAGCTTGATTATAAATCCGGATTGATCCATTGATATTATAATTGAAGGGACTGTTTTTTGGAAAATGGAAACTGAGCCCGAAAAAGCAACAAACCAGCAGGGTATTTTATTTACTGTAAATAATCCTGTTCAATGAGCAGAAGAGTATTTCAAACGAAAATTAACGCTATGGCAAAGTCTTCCCAGTTATTATGTATGATAGTGAAGAACATAATAAGATAAGCAGGTACAATTTCGTCACCCTACTGGGAGTTTCAGAACAAAAGGAATCGGAATGGGGCGATTAGATGAACTGGCGGGAAGTTGTGCGAGTAGGTTCGTAGACTATGTTTCACTTAAGAAGAACCCACGTGAAGTCGCAGTCGTATGCGCGAGCCTGTTGTCAAAACCAGGGCCATATTGCAAAAAATTGACGTTCAACTTCAAATCAATAGCGTAACGTTTGAACACAAAATAAGATAAAGTAGCTTATTTTGATTCAACACCAACGAGGAGACGATGTAGATATACAAGACCGATTTTGGCCTCTGCCCAAGACAATTGGCAAACCTCACTTCGCTTCTTTTTATGTGAAACGCCCTAACTTTTTTAACTGGAAATTTACAAACCATTTCACCTACAAAGAAGGGCACATTGATATTCAAGTGGTTCTGATCGTATGAGATTATGGAATCTTCTTCGAGGTTGTTCTACAAAAATTCAGCTTCTTCCAGGATTTCACTCCACCCAAACAAAAAACGTTATATGAAATATTTATGTCTAAAATTTGACACTTCTGAGATTGGGATTGTGATCGTGATTTGGAGAAATAACATGGAACTATTCCAAATACTTTTAAGCGATAATTGAATATTAAACCGAGATAAATAATAAATCTTTGGTTTCTTCTACAACAAAACAAACACTGGTTGTTGAGGAAACGACGTAATATGCGATAAGATGGTAACCCAAAATGGTCATGCATTTAGAAATTTTAAAAAATGTATGATAATGATATTACGATTTCAGACAAAATACTATGTGTATACTTTGTCTCAGAGTATATTAAATCGCTTTCGCTTTTGTCGGCAATTATGAAATTAATGGGCCAATTCCAATAAATCTCATGCTGTAGAAGAGCTCACCAGTAGCGGACTATTTAGAATTTTGTTAAATAGGACCAAATTTACAAATATCTATTTTAGTGTTTTTTTTTATCGTACATCCTCTGCTTTCTATTCAATATGTGAAGACCATTTCTCCAAACTTGTTTTTTCTATTTCCTCCTAAATGAAAGAGTATTAAATACTGATAAATTGAATAAACTATAACCAGGCACGCCCTTGCCTTGTCACTCGACTGTTGTTGGGTTTCATTTCAGGTAAAATTCTTTTGAGAAGGTCGTAAATGGTCGTATTTAGATGATTGCCGTCAGAAGTGAATACGATATAATAATAGCCAAACTATACCTGTATCTGTATCTGTAAGAATTTGGAGGGTGGGTGACC
The DNA here is from genome assembly GCA_910591675.1 of Galerucella calmariensis. NCBI lineage: Eukaryota > Metazoa > Arthropoda > Insecta > Coleoptera > Chrysomelidae > Galerucella > Galerucella calmariensis. Next base: position 61,108 of record CAJUYG010000815.1, read on the forward strand.
CCCACAGCACTTAGGCCACAATTGACCCATTGTGCATCCTTCTGAGGTTCAGAATTCCTTCTGGTTCGTCATCCAGCCTACTTGTTTGGAGTAGGCGATAACGTAGCCGGACGTAAGCTCCCTCATGCTGGCTTGTGTTAGCCTGTACTCGCCGAATACAGAAAACATCAATTGAGAGGGTGTCGGACATTCACAAAGAATTTGTTTGACAGTCTCATCTTCCTGTTCATATCCTCTACAGAGTGAAGTGTCAGGCAGACCCAGTCTGTAAAGGTGTTTTCGTAGGTGGCAGTCACCGGTCAGAATACCCGTGGCTGTCCGAAGGTTCTGTCTGTTCATGGTCACGTATTTTTTGGCTACTTTGCTGTCCGGATACTGCAGCAGCTCCTTGGCAAGCCTGCAACCTTCTGCATCGTCCCATCTACCCTTAAACTTATCAAGGGAGTATTCCTTTATTAGGTCAATCATAGCCGACGCCGACAGACCAATGAAAGTGCCAGGTCCCGAGAGTTTTCGGGAGGCTGCTTTCCTGGCTAGTTAGTCGGCAATGTGGTTACCCTTCGATTTACTGTGCCCCTTGATCCAGCCTAGAGTGACTTCGTTGTTGCTACAGGCTTCGATCAGGGACAGGTGACACTCCAGTACTACTCCTGATGTAATACGTGGTCTGTTCAGGACTAGTGGTGCTTGTCTACTATCCATAAGGATGTGAATTTTATTACCTTTGGTGTTTCTTTTGGTAATCTCTTTTGCGTCGATGTAGATAGCAGTGAGCTCTGTTTGAGCAACGCTGACATCACAGCCCATCGCCCATTTGATGTTTAGATTCAGAGATCTGGAGTAAATTCCACATCCTGAGCCCATATTGATTTTAGAGACATCCGTGAAGATGCGGAGTGCGCCTTCTTCTGATGTCTCTAGTGTGTTATAACTATACCTCATAGTAAACCAACATTCTCAGACTTCTATGCCATTCAAATACTCGTAGGATTGTACTGATTTTACTACTAGATACACAACGTACTATTTGTTCACTGTATGATATTATAGCTTCTCAAAAAATATCATAGTTGAATTTTATTTAATTTGCAAATCATGGAACTATGAGTCATTTGATCCATAGCAGAAAACGCAAAATGAGTTTAACATTCGAATATTTATAATTAGATGAAACTGTATCAACTCAACGGATTTTGCAGCTGCAAAGAATCCCAATAATAATCATTAAAAATACAAAATAAAAAGCGGGTTTCTTCCACTGCTCGTATTGTTCTTGTTTACTTAAAAAGAATAAATGATCTTTGGAAATGAAGGAATTAATTTTTTGTTTTTCAAATAAACGCTTTTAAAATTCAAGTAATCGTATTTTGAAGTAACAAGCTAAGTGCTTTTATAGAGACGCGTTGATGTTTTTGCTTTGTTTTTCATTGATAACACGGTGAATATCTGATTTTATGAATATGTTTAAGGTGAAATTTAATTTCTGCTTTAACAGTATAAGGAAGGATGATTTTTTTTTCAAAAATTCAAGGAATGTATTGTACGATTTTTGGGATGAACTTTTCTACTCAGTTCCTGGAGAAGGTCTCAAAGTTTTTTAATTCTTTTATTCCTTTTCCTTGGAAGAAATTTGTAATTGTCACCTGGCTGTAGCTTCCCAGGAATATATTTGATTGTCTTAGCCCTACTATAGTTTATCCACGATAAAAAGACGATGACGTTGCAAAACAGAATATTGTGATGTTGCCAAGCTGTAGTTTTTTGCTTTACTTAACAAAAGTCAATCTGATGTTAGATTGACAGTTCTACTTTTTTATTGGTCCGTGCCTCGTAGGCCGTGTGTCAAAAATATTAAAAGCACAAAAAAAAACTTGTAAATATTAGACGATGATCGAATGTCAATAAACGTCAAAACAAACTGGGGAATTTTACTAGACGATCTGAAGTTTTGCCCTGGCTGTTGGGGATAAATTGTATTTACGTTTGGCAGAGTATTATTTATTCTGATGAGCAGAAAAGTAACGAAAAATGACATCATAGTCTTTTTATTGTGAAAATCCCTCAGATCTTTCCAGTGCTCCGATCTTCACCTCTTCTTGTCTCACAAATTTTTCCCAATACTTCATTGGCACTGATACATATTCCAGAATATTTTACAACTAATTATTTATCAGCTCGACTTTCTCATGGCGTGAATTTTTGCTTGAAAGGTGCTTGGTGCTAAAGAGTTTCGTTTCTTGGACCAGCATCCTCTCTTATCTAATTTCATTATTAAACGCTTTCAACGTTAGTCTTATCAAATCCTTAAAAAGCAATTTTCTAAAATTTGTGGAAAAAAAATATATATAATCATATACCCTTATACTCTAAGGTGTCGGGTTTGCATTTAATTATCATATATAATTTTTTTCCATTCTTTCCTGTTTCTTGCCAATGTTCTTGCTTCTTCCCATGATTTACCTCTCTCTCTCTTAGTATATTACCCACTATTGTATTCCATGTTTGTTTTGGTCTTCCTTTTTTTATTTTTATTTGTATTTTTGCCTCATATGTCTTTTTAACTTGTCTATTGTTATTCATTCTCTGAATATGTCCCCACCAGCTGAGTTGTCTTTGTTCTATAAATTTTAGTACGGGTTGGACACCTTATTCATCTCTTATTTTTGTGTTTCTAATTTTGTCCATTTTTGTTGTTCCAAATGTTCTTCGCAAGTATTTCATTTCCGCTGCCTGTATTTTGCTTTTTTGTTTACTTGTAAGAGTCCAAGATTCGCATCCATATTTTAAAACTGGTTGATATATTGTATTATACACTTTTACTTTTGTCTCTTTGGTGATTTCTTTTTCGTTTAGAAATTTTTGGTTCATGGTATAGTATAGCTCAATTGTTTTCTCTATCCTTCCATTTATCTCTGCATCTTGTTTTCCTGTTTCGTCAAAAGTTATTCCTAAGTATTTGAATTCTTTTACTTGTACTATTTGTACATTATCTATTTTAATTTCTGTGTTGATCTTCTGATTTCCTATTACTAGTATTTTGGTTTTATTTTTGTTGATTTTCATGCCTTCTTCTTCCATAACATCTTTCCATATGTTCCAGTTTTCTTGTAATCGGTTTTCACTTCCTGCTAGTAGTACCACATCATCTGCAAAAACTCCTTCGGCTATCCCTACTCTTTCTGAAGTTTTTTACCCAACGAACATTGTCTCCACCTTCTGTTCGCTTTTTTTAATAATACTGTCCATATGTAGGTATATTAAATAACGTTGGGCTCAGTCCCCCGTCCCCCCCCCCCTCCTTGTCTTAATCCTATGTTGGTTCTAAATTCTGTTGATTTTATGTTGTTTTTTATGATAATATTTATGTTTGTTCCATATATATCTTAAGTAATTCCAATTATTTTTTTGTGTTCCCTTTTCTTTCAGCCCCTTTCATACTTTTTCCCTAGGTACAGTATCAAACGCTTTTTCGAGATCTATGAACGCTAGATATGTGTTTCTATTTTCTGAATGTCTCTTCTCTTCTAATTGTTTTATTGTGAATATGTGAGCCTGCTTACTTCTTCCTGGTCTGAATCCACTTTGTGCCTTTGAAAGCTGATTTTCTAGTTGGTTTAATTCTGTTGTTTAAGCTGTTCATATATCTTCATAACGGTATTTAATAAGGTTATTCCTCTATAGTTTTGACATTGTTTCTGGTCTCCTTTCTTGTGTATAGGTGTAATTAAGGCTACTCCCCATTCTTCTGGAATTTTTCCATCACTCCAAGCTTTATTGATAATTTCTTATAACACTTCCAGTCCTATATTTCCTACATTCTTAATCATTTCCGCCGTAATTCTATAATCACCCGGCGCTTTCCCATTTTTCAATTTTATAACAACTGTTTTCAGCTCTTCCAATTTCATACTCTGTATTTCGACTTCTTCGTTTTAATTTGTTCGTTCGACTTCTTCGTTTTGATTTGTTCGTTCGACTTCTTCGTTTTGATTTTCCTTTTCTTGTTCGTTATTTGGTGTTATTTGAGTTTGTTCATCTAACAGCTCTTGAAAATACTCTCTCCGTCTTTCTATAATGTCTGCTTCATTTGTTAGTATCTCTTCATTTTTATCTTTCATGTACTGTACTGTTCTTTTCTCTGCTTTTGTGTTCTTAACGATTTTAGAACCTTATAAAATAGTTTTTGATTCCCCATACTATCTTTTTCCATTTTGTGCCCGAAATCTATCCAGGCATTTTGTTTTGCTTTTATTATTAGAGCTTTGACTTTCTCTCATTGGTTTTTGTATCTTTTATATTGTTCTTGTGTGTTGTTTTTTAAACACTTTTTCCATTCTTCCTTTTTCTTTTTAACCTCTTCTTTAATTTCATTGTTCCACCATGCTGTTTGTTTTTTCCTATTGTCTGTTTTGCAAGTCCCGCAAAGTTCAGTGGCAGTGTTAATGACTACGTTTTTAAATATGTTCCAGCCTTGTTCTGTGTTGAGTTTTTTTATGTCAGTTAATTTTTCTTTCAATTTTTCTTCTGTTTTTAGTTGATATTTCATTGCAACCGTTTTGTTTTTTAGTTTGTATGTTTTTATTGATATGTGACTTTCTTTCTTCACTGTTATTTGTTCAATTTGTGTACTGTGTCACCTTTAATTTTTGCTTCCAGTAGATAGTGGTCACTGTTAATTATTTTTCACTTCATAGGGCTGCATATATATCGTTTTAAAGTAGATTCCATTTGAACATTTCGTAAGAATAATGCATTAGTTACTCGATGGGCAAAATAATGTGATTCAGTATATTCCATGTACTCAGTTTGACCTAGTTACCACTGTATCTCCTATTACAAAGCATCGTGATAACAATATGTTTCCCAGCTGGTTCAACGTCAATATTTGCTTTCCGCAAAATATTCCGACAAAATTGTATTTTCGCAGTTATTACGAACAGTGGCATTTCACAAAACATTTCCCGGTTAATTTTCATCGCGACAGGACTAAGTACGGGAAATTAAATGCGAATGATGTCTTGGAGTGTTGGATTTTTATTCGCGAAAAGAAATTTATTATCGTATTCAATCTCATAATAAAAATAACGGGGAGAAGCTTTATTCTTCTTTGAACAAGTTTTATGGGTATTAAGATACAAAGTAACCAATGTATTTATTATTTTAATAGAAGCAATAACATTGAGATACAACATAGTACACTTTAGAGAAAATATTTGAAATGTGTACAATTGAGGTCTTGTAGGACTTCTAGGACTTTTAGGACTGCTCCACTATCTATTTGTAAAACTCTATCAACTCTAAACTCTCAGCCCATCTGTTTTATTTCCTTAAATTAATATCGCATATGAAAGTTTTCAATTAATTTCCACCCGTATTCATGCCACGTTCAATCCAATTTTCACATATTCCATTATCACAAAGCATTTCATTATATATTTTTTCTCCAAATGACATTAAAAGCGGCCTTTTAATGACACTTGGCAGGCTTAGAAATTGTACTTTTAATGCCTAGGCAGAAAAAGTGCACTTTTACTGCCTAGGCAGAAAAAGTTCGTTGCTAGGCAACCTTCCAAGTAATAATTTTAATCAAACTGTATGTGAGTTCATATACAGTTCTTGATTTTTCCGGTAAAAGGTTAAATTCCACATCTCGCGCCTGGACTCTTATCTCAGGTGGTGTTAATTGCATCAATTCATCCCCACTTTGCGGTAAATCCATTTCTAACATGACAACTTTTTAAAATTGACAATGACAAAGTAAACAGTAAACAAACATATTCAACAAACGTCATCAGCGGTAAACATAGTAACGCGGGGCCCAGTTACCTTTGATAAAATAATTTAGTTATTTGGATATTGATGATGAAACGCAATTTAAATATGAAAAAGTCGATTTTGCGTTGAATTGGAACAAATTTGAAGGAAAAATTATATGTTTCCCACGGCAGAAAAGCAGATTTAATGACTTGGCTGGTTTCATAGCCTCGCTACGCTCGGCACCAGCCGCGGCATTAAATCTTGTGCTTTTATGCCTAGTAAAGATATAACTATTTTTATTCAAAAAAAATGAAGCGCATCAATATTGAGTACTACTACAGTATAGGTAAAAAAAACAATTTTCGTAGTTAATAAAATTTTGTGCGGAAACTAAATATCACGTAGATAAGCTGCCAAGTTTTCCATATTGTACTCTTTCTCCTAGCAAGTGGTACATAGTGGGTGGAATGTTAAATCTAATTTTTTGCTGTGAAAACTTTGGACAATCTATTGATACATGCCTGACTGTTAAAGGGGATTGACACACTGTACAGCGGGATTGTTCGGACCTATTTTAAGACGGGTCAAGATAACTTGTTCTTTCCTGGTTTCTGGAACGGCCTTCCACGGTACAACTGTTCTTTTCACTTCTCTAAGTTTATCGTGAGATTGAGACCACTGCTGTTGCCAAGCGTTATGAGCCGATATCTTGATAAATATTTTGATGTATGTCATCGTAGCTCTTGTGTCTTCGGTGGCACTAGGGTTCTGAATTGCATCAGCCCGCTCATTTCCCTCTATTCCTGTGTGTAAAGGTAACCATAGTATCTGTATGACTGCTCCTGAACTTTATAGTTGGTATTGTTCCTGCTTAATAAGTAATAGTTATGGGTTTTATGGATATGCCTGCGCAAACTTTCAATTGAGTTCAATGAATGAGCGAGTGTTTTACATTTTCTCTATTGGCATGGACTAGTGCTTGAAATATCGCATAAAGTTCTCCAATTAGAATGCTTGTAATATGA
>CAJUYG010000815.1:77966-126330 GCA_910591675.1 Galerucella calmariensis
ATGATATATGATATATGATATATGATATATGATATATGATATATGATCGAGTTTGGTAGATGCCCCTTAACATATTTTCCGCACCTACCCACATTCTCTGCTTCTGTAATAACTCACAAGGACTCAGACGGAAGCACTTTGTTGCACGATACACTTACTCACGGTATGTTCTTGCGCATGTAGCCGACAGCGTGTGACGTCATGTGGGAATCTCAATCGGTGATGTACAATGCTTAATATGTGAGAAATGCTCTGTTTGTGTTCAATTTCCATGCCTATTTCCACTTTATGAATGAATATTTAAATGCGACATGGTTTTTCAGATATAACATAATTTATTATCAGTAACTTAGTTATCTTTTTTTGGTAAGTACAATGATGCTGGAAGTTAACAATGTACAAAATGTGTAGAAATATGTACGTAATATATATTTTTTACATTTTAAAAAGATTTGAAACAGAAATATTTATGAGTGGGCGAAGTTAAGACATACCATTATAAATATCTTATATTTTATTCATTATACAAGACTCTCTAACAAAGGTGTTACTTAGATACGAAACGAGCCAAAGGCGAGTTTCGTTTGGTTAATGCGAGTGTATTAATAACCATTACATGTAACTTGCATACACTATTTTTTCTACGCCAAAGAAATTTGATTTGAAAAGGAATATAAAAAAAAATGCACAAACCGGGTCTCGAACCACCCTACGGGACCACATTAAACTAATATAAAACGTATGTATGTTACTGTCTTACAAAATAACCAATGAATTATTGTAAACAAAAATTATTAAGTTTAAATATGTATTTACCTTGGTCATTGTATTTTTGGTCTGGTGCTCTACATCTATTTTGGTCTTTTCTCGAAATTTTACACAAAATATTGGGTCTGCCTACTTGGTTATTTGAAACTTTTTTGAAATTTTTTAGTTTTGTAATGAAAACCAGTTTTATAATGATTATCATTATGAAACTGAAAATTGGCATTCAATTAATAATTTATAGTATAGGAGTAGAAAAAGCTTATATTTAGAATCATTTATTGAAATATGTTAATTTTGACATATTCTTGTCCAGTTTTTTCAGGCAGTTTTGTGAACTAATTTTCCTATTAATTTCCCTTGATCGTTACAAAACAAAAATAACCTCATATTATAAAACAGTATTAAATAACACTAATAACAGTAAATTAGTAGGTGATAAAATTCCAAATAAACGAATCAACTCAAGTGAAATTGAAATTAAGTCTAACAACACCTTGTATTGCATGAAAATACAATGAATCGAAAAACTGGTGAGAGGTGGGTGTGAATTTCTGGTTCCCGCGTGACGTAACTGAGCGGCTCGGAAGCAATTTGGAGTAGAAATCAGCATACCGTGAGTAAGTGTATCGTGCTTTGGAGTAGAAATGATTATACAACCATCACAAGTACTGAAGATCCCTCTAGTTAAACTGGTGGCCTATATAGAAGACACGAAGCTTCTGGAATGGAAGTAGGTAGGTAACATGGGTAATGGTACAAAGATTCAGTTCAAGTGCCTGGGCTGTTGAATACAGCCCAAACATATGTGTGAATGAAATGAACATAATTTTCCATGAAGATCTTCAAATCAAATATTGATATTTATTTCCGAAAATATGAGATGTATATCTAAGCTGGTTCAAGAAAATAATGGTCTTGCTTCAACTTCATTTGAATAATCAATTTATATCCAGGATTAAGGCTAATTGATAATATCCAATCACGCAAAATTATTTCACCAAACTCATTTAATCCATGAGTCCCGTTTCAATATATTTCAGAAAATCAGAATCAGCTTATATGTGATAAAAGCTACTTGGTATTATTGAATTAATTTTCGGAAAAAGGTCCAACATAAATCAAATCGAGTATTTATCATCGGATAATTTAACTTGTTAACGACCCGCCCCCATACATTTTCCAATATTTTATTACAACAAAATGCATGTTTTTGAGTAGATTAGACATTATTTATTACAGCAACTCTATTTGGTATGAAAATTATAGGGTAGTAAACAACAATTTCAGCAATTTGGTCGGAACTGGAGTACAATTCGTTATTCGAAAAATGTTAATAGTCATTTCGCAGTCCTCAGAGTAACATGTATGTTTATTCAAAGCTTCAATAATATGATACTATTTACATAATAAAAACCTTCATAGGCTCAACCTACAGAATAGTAATTTTAATCAGACAAATAAATGAAAATAATAAACTACTATACTACTTCCCTGATCCATCAGCTTTTGTTGTCGAAGTCGCTTTTTTTTTGGTGGTTTCGTCTATTAATATTATCGTCTATGAAGATTACTATAACTGCTGTGACCCTTTGTCTCAATTATTGAACGGGTTTGTGTTGGTGTCATTAATTTATAACATTTTTTCCGTGCCAATTGGTCCAAACTGAGGACCAATCTCTATGATGCAAAAGGAGATTATACAGTTAAAATGATTTTGAATAAATGATGACCAGATATACTGCAAATTTCGGAAATTTTTCACAAAAGCATCAATCAATCAATTTCAAGGTTTCGTTTGTGAAAGAGGTGAAGTTGAAATTGTGAATACGTTCAAGATTCAATCTACTTGCTATTTCCGTATCAAAGAAAACACAAATTCCAATAACGACAAGCAAATTGAAACAATACATTAAACTGCCATGTATTTTCATAACATGAAACTGTAACTTATACTGTGAATACATAGATAGCAATATGCGTCTAATAGCAAAAAAATATAGTTACAATACGTAGTTTCCAACTGCTCGGCGGAATAAGCGACAATGGAGTCATATCGTTTAGGATATATACAGTGCTATTCAAAAGTCCCCTTCCCCCCTCGTATCTTTTGAACGGCTACACTTACATTAATAAAATTTGGAGGGTGAAAATAAAGTGTTGTAAACTTCTCTACGAATGGTAACAGGTGACGTAATAGTAATAGATGACGTCACAGTGCCACTCTGGCCAATAGTTCCGAATAGGACCTTATGGCAAGTGATATCTCGTTTGAAAGGCATTGACATTGGCTACATAGCCATATTAATTTTGTTTGGGCTTAAACTAATTTTGACGGATAAATTAAATAAATACCAAAATTATTGAAATTATTTTTTCAAATTCATTATTCAAATATCAACGATGGACTCTCATAGCAAGTGTTCGAAATGTGCTCCGTCTACTTCCTGACAGTAATACATCCTATTAGTAAACTCTTGTCGTACTCGTTCGAATGTGTCAGCTGGAATTGCATTGCATTCTTCAATAATTCTTTCTTTCAAAATGCCAATGCTATCTGGTGCCGTAGTATAAACCTTGGATTTCAAGTACCCCCACAGAAAAAAGTCTAATGGTGTCAGATCTGGTGACCAAGTTGGCTATTCTATAGGACCTCGCCGGCCGATCCATCTACCTCGACATTCTTCATCCAGGTAACGTCTCACTGCACCAAAATAATGTGCAGGGGCACCATCTTGTTGAAATGTTATTTTCAGATGGCCGAATTCATCTGGATTATCTTCCAGAATTTCAAGAATTAATGGCTCAATTGCATTTTAAACATCTCCAGATACACTTCACCGCTTAAATTTGAATTTAGGAAGACAGGACCAACTATGTAGTTTCCCAAAATACCTGCCCAAACATTGACTTTTTCTGGAAATTGGGTATGTTGTTCACGAAAGGTGTGAGGATTTGTGTCACTCCAATACCTTACATTTTGTGTATTCACATTTCCATCGAGGCAAAAAGTACTTTCCTCACTGAAATAAATTGTTTTTGTGTAATGTGGGTTTTGACTAATTTTATTCGTCATACATTCACAAAATTCGAGTCTTCTGTCGGAGTCGTCATCCGAAAGGTGGTGCACCATTTTTAATTTGTATGGATGAAATTTATTTTTAGCCAACACTCTCTGTACTGTACTTTTACTTACTTCACAGATAGACGCAACTTCAGTTAAAGAGGAAGTAGGGTTTAATACCATTTCAGCAACTATATCAATTTTTTTATCATCACCAAAGGTTGGTCGACCAGATCGTTTGGCATCTTGAACACTACCTGTTGCTTCAAATGTGTGAACAAGCTCCCTCAAATAAGTTCTCGAGATAGGGCGATCTGGGTATCTCTCATCAAATAAACGTTCCGCTTCATGAAGATTCTTTCTAGATTCACCAATTATTGAGATAGCTGCTACTTTGTCGGCTTGAGTACATACCATTTTGCCTATGTGAACTCTTAAACGTCTCGTTAAACAATAATAAAATTTAATATTTGAGCTATTTAGGAAAACTTTGCAAGGCAACAAATACTATTAAATTAAAAACGTAAATTTTTTTGACAACTAACCAGAGGCGGACTGAAAAATCTTCAATATTTAAATGTGAAATAATAATTTTGGTATATATTTAATTTATCCGTCAAAATTAGTTTAAACTTCAAAGTTTACCTCGAGGAGATAATTATTATAATAATTTATGGTTTAGTATACCCATTTTACCGACTTCGGATCTGTTACTGTTTACTATACAATTGGGGATTTATGAACATTTATTATCAAATCCGTATGGCCAGATGCCGACTTAACGAAAGATTGTGAATTTTTTTTTACTGAGCCACTGAGCCACGTGCTTACTCCAATCCTCTGTACTGACAGGAAGTGCACGAGCTTCCCACGCGTTCCGCCATGTATGTACGCGCATCATAAGCTATCATTGGATAACTCACGTGCCTTGAAAGAAGAAGAAGTTGTTGCAAGATCACGGTAGCCTTAGTACCGTGGTGATCAAGCCCACGAATAGGCGAATGAAAGGGCGAGAAAAATTGAGAATTTACAATAAATATTGCACTCAAAAGATGGATGACACAGAAACCTCTAGAATGGTGAGAAATTTCATGAAGAAAAGAGAAGGGCGAAATAGTTTATCAGATGACATGCGTCTAAATTAAAATCTAACGCAAAAAGCAAACATGGTGAACCTGTCAAGGGATAGTAGGTAATTTATGGGTAATCCTACGGAGCCTCATAAGTGTATACTCTGTCATCTATCCTAATCCTATCATACTGCGACTGATTGAAGAATGTGCGGTTTTTTTGAACTACCCGAAGAGAAGACATCAGCAAGAGATAACAAGTTGTGCTGAAGGATGTTAGTTAGATTCAGAGGACCACAATGGATGTGAGAAGGAATGGGCCTATTTACCAACTCAGCTCAGCTGGATTATTACTTCCAGAAAATATTACGTTACTACAAGCATTAGAGATCCAAAACTGCACATTTGAGGCTCCAGGAATTGCATGGTAGTGGAAAAGCGATTTGATAGATTTCTTCACGCAGTTCCTGACGGGCCACGGATCGTTCAGGACATATACTTATGGAATAAGGAAAACCAGGGACTATCTGTGTACCGTTTGTGGAGTGGTAGAAGACGCGGAACAAGGGGTTTTTCGCTGTGTCCAGTATCAAGAAGAGAGAAGTCAGATGGAGAAGGGTCTGGGTATGGCATTGGGTGAACCTAGCGTGATCTTCGAGAAGGTAATGCTCCATAAGAGGTTGTTTGAAGTATTTTTAGGGGGGGTAACAAATCTAATGAAGGAAAAATAAGCTAGAGATAGGGCGACAAGAGAATGAATGAAACCAACCAACAAAAAACTGGCGTTCCCTGATGTTATGAGAACGCTAAGAACGATTCCGGGGGCGCTAGTAGGGGAAGAGAGGATGGTCTTAGCTGGTAGGCGGTCAAAAGCGGCTCACTAGTGGAGTGGATGGTCCTCCACCTTCCTAGGTGTTGGCTTTTAGCCCTGGAACACCTTCCCAGGCGTCTTCTGAAGATTTCTCGCTTCCCAAAAAAAAATATTTTTTAAAATTAGTCTCGCCACTACTTGAGTCTCCGCCACTGGTTTTCCCTTCTTTTTCCTAAAAAATCAAGTTCAATAAAATATCAGTTCACTAAACTAGTAATGGAATTTTGAATTCACTGATCGATAGCGAACGAATTGTTTCATTCAGGAATAAAAACAAAACAGAACAGAGGGTAGTTCTAAGTTTTTCTCCATTTTTATTTCCACCCTGAATTTTTATAGCTTTCGCTCATAAATTTGTATTATACATTGTATCATAAATTATTTATCTTCATAATTCTTTTGATACCTCTAGTCTGCTAAAAATTGTGGCGGACGGATATAAAGAAGTTTTACAACCAATTAAAAAATAGCATCGGATACCACGAGTGGGAAAAATATATATAGTGGACAATTTAATTAATGTATAAAAAATCGCATATGCCACAGTGCAATTGTCACTTTGACAGCGGCAAAAGTTAGCTTTAACCAGTGGTTTTTTCACTTATTCATTTGTTCATCAATATCACTGTTCCTAGTATTAATTTCAATAACAGCGTTTTTAATAATTGTACATTGAAATAAAAATGTGTTTATTTCCAATGTTTCATAAATAAAGTTTGCATTGATATGTTTCCAAATTTCTCATTCATTAAATTGTCCTGCCGAACTACACTCGAGGTTTGTATTGATATTGGGTAAATTTGGGTTGTTTAATGAGAAACTGTTTCCTAGCAATTTGACAAGAATAACTGTCAACTATTAAAAACACGACACCGAAGGTGGAGTGTTTTTAGGTTCGAAACTTTTTAGGTTCGAAACTTCAAAGGATTACTGCAGAAATGGTACTGGCAAACATACAGTGCGTCCCATTATAGATTATATTTCATTTCACTGTATAGTCTGGGCTTGAAATATCAAACTTCACAATTCACTTTGCCGATTGAAGTGGATTTAATCAATTGATAAATGGTACTGACCACAAATTTGGTATTTCTTGATAGATGATACCAGAAAGGTATATTGTATACACGTAGCCTGGGAGCTACTATAATATTGTTCACCACACCAAGGGTAAATAAGTGTGAAACTTGGAGATTCCACATTATTCATGGTGTAAATAGTTCCAAAACTTATCATGGTGTAAATTCCAAAACTTATTCAATTAATATAATAACACTGCATAAAAACGTAGTTCAGTTATATAAGTAATTCAGTTGAGTGTGCACGCGGTTACTATTGTTCATTTTCCTGGAGATGAAACTTCCTTTGGTGTTGGTGAGGAAAACAGTGTTTCAGACAGATTTATCCTATCTTCAACAACCTCTTATGGATCACAAGTATGAACGAATATTTTAAGATCGAATAAAAATTTGCTCAACCTAAAGGTTTTTTGGAATAAAAAAGCCAAAAGGCACGAAATAAACATTCTATAGCAAAAGACGATCAATATTCAACTGGTATATGGGAATTAGACATAAAAACATCGGATAAAGAAAAAAATTCATTTTTAGTAAAAATCGGCCCCAGATCTTACATTATACTAAATTTTTCTGATTTTTTTTGTAACTAATATGGACCAGATCCACGCCGGAACATACTTCATCTGTATACAACTGTGGTGGAACTTGTGGTTAACTACGGTGCTCCAGTCTGGTGGTCAGAAACAAATCAAAAGGAAGCTGAACTGCAGAGGCTCTGAGCATAGTGAATGCGATAAAAAAAGCAGCCCGATCGTTGCACGGGAGGCCATACTCAAACTTCTGCCTCCAACACCACTCATCAAGGCGGAAACTAGAATGGCTGCATATCGGCTGAAGTGCAATGAAAACTGGGTTTAAGACAGCATCATAAAATACTATATTCAAGTGAACAAAAAATATGACCACAAACTATCACACATTCAATTGATGAGCGTACAATTTCTTGCTTGTCGAACCCTTTATTAAAAGTACAACTATCATTGTAAGTATTTAAACTATCGTTGAAATTCATTTCAATTATGTGTTTCCCTCTCTATAAAGCCGGATTTCCTTGCAAAGACTGTTTGTACATCAAAAGCTACTCTAAATTCAGCCATTTGTCGAATTTATTAATTTTGTTTAATTGTAAAATTTGAGGTTCCAAAATTTGATCGCAGTTTCTACGTATTTAATTGGAATCCAGAATAACGAAATAACGAAAATTCTCTATAAATGAAGTTGTCGTAGGGTGGCAATCATTTGTTCGTGATGATTCCATAATTTAACAGCAATGGCATCCGCACAAAATCAACCCTAAAGATCAATAAGTTAATTTTACCCACGGCCCGATTTCCCAAATTTTTATCTTTATAAAACTGAATTATATTTAAATGGAAATTTAATTAACTCTTTGAAGGAAATTGTAAAAGTATTCAGGGAACTCCTTAGCTGTATAAACAGCTTTCTTTCCTGTTTTGATAAAGCTTGGCTTTATTTGTAACGTATACAATGTTTCGATAAGCTCAATGATTTGATAGAAAAAAAATTTATATTCTGGTGCAAGCATTGAACAAAAGTTCGAGCTATATAAAGTATGCCCAGTTCAAGTTTCATGAAAGTTCATATAAGAAAGCCCAGAAAAACTAAATCAAGTTTGCAATTACAAGATTGTCGCAGGACCAATGGTTATAGGATACACAGAAGAAGAAGTAAATGAAATAGCAGATGATCTAGCGGATAGACCGACTAAAATACTTTCCTGAGGATGCTCATCAATTTGCATTATAATTAATGAATGATTGTTTATAATACTTCACAATCGATCAATAGAATTTATACATGCGAATAAGGTCCTTATGAAACGTGAACTTTGCGTTCAGTCTTTCAGCAAGGTTCCTGCAGGTCTTTTCTCATCGTCTGTCGACAAAGCAGCATAAGTGGAACTGTGCAGTAATCCATTGATAACATTTTTTTTCACCTGTTTAAACCTGTTTTACTTGTATGTTTTTTCACATATAATTGTAACCTATATAAAATTTCATAGTGGAAGATTTATATTTATTGAGTACCTATTTTTTTATCAAAATGGTTACCCATTTCTGGAAGCTACATGGTTATACCTTTTCTTTTATATTCAGCAAATTTAACATTGGATATTTCCATTTAAATTTGATTGCTTCGTATTTTTTTCTATAAATCAGATATTTGTCCAGGGTGAATCATTAAGTTGAATTACTGGATTGTATATATCGAGCTGAACAGATATCCTTATGCTTCAATTTTTTTTGTTACATTTTTTTTATATACCGGTATATTTTGTAGCACAGTTTCCTGGAACACAGTTCCTGGGATACAATTTCTTGGGATACAATTTCTTGGAGTACCTCAAAAGTTCCTGGTATACAAACAAACAAACAATTTATGGAATACTGAATACAGTTTCCTGCATACACATATCCATGGAGTGAACAGTCCATAAGAATACATCAGTAGTACCTACATCAATAGTTACAGTACAACTTTATCTTCACAAACAAAAGTTCCAGTGTGCTAAGTATTTTTTTTACAGTTATTAACCCATCTTTTTTGTAATATCAATATAGAAATTATATACATTTTTTTTATCTTGATAGTTTTATTTAATATACAGAAACTTAGAGTTCTTTTTTTAAGCAGATTAAAAGTTAGCTGACCTTTAGATTTGATTTTCTCTCTAATTTTCTTTTAGGGAAGAAAATTAGGGGCGCCCTAATATAGCTTTTTCTGTTGTTTTGGTTATGCCAAAATTTGTTTTTCCTAAGATTAACAAGGTAACAAAGCCCTGTGAACTGGCTTAGTTTACCTCCAAATTTAATTGGTTAGTTAGGCAAGAACCTGCATTATTCACTTCCAATTTTTTCTCGTTATTCAACATCATAATCTCATTTGCGAAATTGAGCAACTAATGTTACATTGGCGCTCAACGTCATTCAACAATATGGTTTAACTTATAGCGGAAAATTCTGCACATTAGAAATTCCGCATCATCAGGAATGATCGTGGATCAAAGGGTAAAATGGTGATTATGGAACTGATAATGAAAACCTTGACCTGAGGGACAAACGCTGTATCGACAGTTCTAGCAATATTAATGAAATTATGAATGGAAATGCACAGAGATGCAAAAATATAAAAAAGAAGTTAATTTCGGATACCTCTGTTGGTCGTGATTCACCCTGAATATTCCAGCCCATGTTTTTTTTCATATTCGGTTGTTTTACTTGAAATTATAGTGTACACTTTTGAAACCCTAACAAAATAATAAGTTTAAAACTATTAATTATATAAATCATACAAAACATACATAAGCTGCTCTGTATATTTTCATTTATAACGTTGTATGACTTATTCAACAGAAATTTAGCATTCATGAAGCTGTTTGTTGTTTCTACTATTCGTTGCGGCGGAAATTTTTGTTGGCACCACATTACTTCTGTGTCGAGATTTTAAAAAAGAAGCTACCATTGTTTTATTGGGTTAACTGCTGGAAGGAACATTTCAATAATGAGTATTTTTGGTTCACATGAAAGAAAATTCAACAAAGTAATTGGTTCAAGATTTGATAATGTTCCGGCAATGGGCTCATTTACATATTTTTTTGGAACTTTAGTTCTTTACGCCAGGTTATGATTGAGCGACCAGGGGTCGCGACGCAAAAGATCTGACCGTTACGCGTTACGTTACGCTGCGTTATGTTACATTGCTTCGTTATGTGCCTTGCTTTTGCGTGCTTGTGCCTCCTTAGTCTCTCTCTCGTTTACGAAGCAGCGGTTCATAATAATAAATATGCTCATACCCGGATTCGAACCCGGGCCGCCCGCGTGCAATGCGAGCATTCTAACCACTTAACCACCGATGCTATATTGAAATTCTATGCAAAGCTGGTATTCGCAGTGCTAGTGATCTACTTGAATTTGTTCGGATAAATTTTTACTATTATTTCCATAATTTTTTTTGCGCGATTAAGGGGTCTAGCTACTTTTCGAAATACAGGGTGTTGAAATTTTGAAAACTTGAATGTTTTAATTCGATAACATTAAAATGGATGGATAAATTGATTTGACATTTGGCAGGTAGTTTTTAAATGTAAAAGGGCATATTTTGGAAGAAATTGTAGTTTGTGCAACTAGTGTGGATATGATGGCCATATCGCACGAGGACGAAGATGGAGCACGACGCCGTAGGCGGAGTGCTCAATCGTTCAAGTGCGATATGGACAGACAATCCACACGAGTCGAGCAGCATATTTTTTCTACGACCCACTTAGGAAAAAATCTAGAAAATTAAAATATCTATAAACTGTAATATAACTTCAAATTAAAAATTTAACAATTCAATTTTATGTTTCCACTAATTTTTTGGTAAACGAATGTCCAATTTGTATAATGCTACGGTTTCCTTTTTTAAATATACGATGCTGTTATAAGTAGATGTTGCCAGTCGGACTCCCTCATGGAGGGTACTGTACCATTATCTGTAATAATGAATATTCTGCTAAATATTTCAAACGTCTACCTGTTGTCGTTATTAATATCAAGCAGAATGATTATTTAAAAATAAAATTAACAATAAAAAAAAATTCCTCGCGGGGAATCGAACCCGGGTTTACCGCGTGAGAGTCTGGTGTGCTTACTACTCAACCACCAAAGAATATGTAAATTGTTTATCTATAACATCAGATGTATTACATAACTTTTGCTTAAAAGGAACTAAAGTTCCTACCGTGTGTCCCGCGACACGTTCTACCTTTTTATTTTATTATTGGGAAGAGCACATCATTTTGAGGCTTTGTGCAAAAAATTAGACGTCAGCAAGACTCCTAAGTCGCCTAAAAAGAATTATAAACATTAAACAGCGCTCCTCTCCGAATTTCAGGCGTGACGTCATCCCATATGAAATCTCCCGTTGAGAGAGCGGACACCGCGCCGATCGGTTTTCGGTTAGATGACTACTTAGCTAGTAACAGTAGTTTGCTAGCTTATATGCTTATTATTTATTATAAGTTTTAACAAACTCTAAACAGTGTTATGTCTGTGAAATGAGAACGTTTAAAAATAATTCAAACTATTCGACACAATGGACTAGAACCAGATAAATAGATAAATATTGTGCAGTTCCAGAATGTGAGAGAACTACGATTGAAACATCTAACAAAACATTTATTTCTATTAATAAGGATGCAAAAAAACGGAATCAATGGCAGAAAAGCATGAAAAGACTCAAAGCAATCACTGATAAGTCAACATACTTTGTTTGTGTATTTCTAGGATTTTATTTTTCTTCAATAAAAATCGTTATAAATTACCTTTTAAAATACGTTGTTAATCCATATTGGGAGGGTTATTGAAAACCACACGCTTGTATTAAACTAATTTTTTTCAAATACGTAGATGATATTGTTCTTATAGCTTGTGGTGTTATTAATGTTCAAAATCATTCAATAAAATGATGGATCAGTTCTTCACAAATTAAATTTTATTAGGTACTGCTTTTTTTCCAAAAAACAGCTAATCTTTTTCAGTAAATCATCAACAAAACTGTCGTATATTATGTTTTAAAAGAAATTATTTTATTTGATTCAAAGTCCGGATCAGCTCTAACAAATATCGCTTTTTTTACTAGTGAGGTGCATTTGAGGTGCATTTGAATCTGATGTTAACATTTGGAACTAATATCACATGCTTCATCAAAATAAGTTTTTCTTGTTTTTTTCATCATTGGTAATTTAATTTCCACTACACATTCATCATAAATAGCATTTGGAGAAGTTCCTTTAATTGGGCAGTCTGCAGTTAATAAAATTGCAATTTGTTACTGAGTAATCTATAGCGTTATCTCCGTAACTTTTGTCTACCAGACCAGAAATAAAATAAAATATCTGGAATCAATCAAAAAATGTTATGTTTTTTGTAATAGAAATTAAGCATTTTAAAACATCGGGGTATCTCTCGAATTTCATAATAAAACCAACCGTTCTACACGTAAATTCTTCCAGAATAGTAGATATTGGATAAATCTCTGCTTTGTGTATGCAAGACTGCTCATATATACTCTAGTTTATTGGATTAATCGTTACTTGTGAGTTACGTATCACAAGGATGTGGTCAGCTCTCAAAATCAAGAGGTGCAGCATATTCCTTTGAGTTGAATCTACCTCTTACCGCATCATATAAATTAGGCCAGTAGCATTAAATCCTTTTTCAACCTATTCATCTTTTATTGATTCTCTAACTAAGAAATTATCTCATCTCGATATTTTTCTTTTGTGCGTGAAAAAACCACTTACATTTTCAATCAATTGGATCAATAGGTGAATTTTCTATGACGTGATTTACTACAATACAGAGAATAAATTTAAGGAATCACTCACTTATACAATATGTCAGTAGCTCGTTAGTTTTGATCCTGTTGGTATTGTGAAGGAGCTGTCGTGACGTTGTCGTGTCGAAAAGTCGCTGTTTGTCACTTCTGGTTGATTTGCGTATTGCTATCGATTTCCAAGTCCATGTTGATGTCACTATGGCACTCTGAACGCGCAAGGGTACTGCCACCTAGAGTCCCGTCACTGCTGAAATTGATGATTTAATGAAAACTGGAACGCCGTTAGTATTAATTGCAGATGCTTCCACATATTTCAGGTCGACAGGGTGCGTTGAGTACTCATTGTTTATTTGGTTGGTGAGTTTATTTACCAATCGAGGACCAGCTGCTGCTCGTATATTGTTGCCGCTTAGCGTTAATAGGATGAGAAGATCAAAGATCAATCATCTAATGTTCATCATAACCGATTCTTCTTGGATGCTAACAGCATTCCCCGACTATGGAAGTTTTGAGATGATTACCAGGAGCCCCATGAATTACTGATGTTTTAGGTTTTGTTTTATCAACTTTACCCATTTGGGTGGTAAGACGAGACAAAAAAATATGAGAAGCAGGATAGGTAATAGAATTGTTGTAGTTCTAAAACAAGGAAGAAGAAAACATTCAACAAAATATACAAAGATCCCTAAGCTGGACAATTTTTGACATCATCCATGTTTGAAATCGTTCCGGCCTATTCAACTTCACCTTCAGCGTATCTGGCACGAGTAATTAAGAAGTCTTCTCATGTATGTATATATATAGTAACTCTAAACTGCAGGATCAAGCTGTACTTACACAAGTAACATTTGACAGATATTTCATGTATGCGGGCGCTGGGATCCAATTTCGTTATACTATTATATCCGACGTCCAAAATACTACATCAAGTAGTGTTGAATTTAACTAGACATGGAGTAATAATGATGTCCAGTACCAATGAACTTAAAATGCGACCATTGTGAAACTATACTGAATCAAAATATATTGGGGAAATTAATAGATTTAACACTATCGTAACGCCTTGGAAACTTTTTTTATCTCCAAATTTCAAGTTCAAGTTCGGTAAGAGCCCACCTCATTAATTTTCCAATTTTCTTTCAACGCGCAGCGCCATATGCCATTTTTGTTCTCGGGCTATATGCCTTGGAAGACATTGGATTACACTTGGTATATATGTTACGATTAACGTATTTACTTAGCTAGTATATAAACTAGTTGGATAGTATACAAACTATCCAACCGCCTGGTTATTTTGATGGAAAATCATATTTTCACTAGAATAGCTACGAGTAATGGCTGTTTTGTATACTATCCAGTGTAACGTTATATTTGACCACTATCATTGGAATATTTAAATATCTACCGGACGGCGAGTAGCCAGTCCTTTTTCCTTATCAACATGTGATTCTCGTCGGAAACCTGTAGCACCGATCATCGCTGAAAGGCAAAATTTTCACATTTAATGTGTGACGAATAATCTCCGTTGGTGAGGTTCAGTATACACTGATATTGGTCAAATATTTCAATTCTTCTTTCTTATAAAGAGATAGAAATTAAGAACACACTGCTAATATGTAAATTCTTTCTCGAAGCGGAGCATGTGAACAGGAGAGGAATATACAACGTATGTCGATTGCTCATCGCATAGTTCAACAATTTAATAGCGAGTAGTGAGAATAAGCTTTCTTTCTCCTGTGAACCATGAAGCAGTCCAGCTGAGTTTTTAAAATTTATCTTTTCTTTAAAAATTTATCTTTCCTAAAGTGCATTCAATGTGAATGGTAAGTTGCATTTACGTATATGCTTTTCGTTTTTAATTTTTGCTTTTATAGTTTTCCCTTCTAGTGATAAGCGCCAAATACACACATACAATGATATTTTTTTTATCTTGTTCTTTTTCTTTTTCTAGTTTTTCTTATACAGGTTCACATGTATAGAGTTGAAGTCTTTAAAATATGTATATTTAGTTAACTAATTAATTCAATCTAAATACCAACTTTACATTACTTTACATTTTCTTTATCGCCTTCTGTGGTTGAAATAAGTAGTAAAATAAAATTTAGTTTCTATGTTACTTAGATATTGTTTTTTTTTTTATTTCTTTGATTTCCTTTGATGAATGGAAATAAATAAGATTTCCTTAATAATTAATAATACCATATCATATTTCTTCATTGCTTCTTTTGTTTTTTTTTATAGTAAAATACAGGAGATATTTTTTTCATGAACCACGTTCTTAAATGAATTTCTGAATTTCTTAAACACTTGTAAAAACGAATTACTGCAGATATCCTGAATTTTACATAAAAAAGGAGTAACTATTGCTGATACAATGTATCTTTCTTAGCACTTACTGAGTACCTGAGAATTCGTACCTGAAGTTACCTGAGTTACCTGAGACCACAAAACAGTCTGGAACTTTGTACCTGCCAATTCCGGACGAAGTAGTTTCCATCAGACACGTGAAAAACTAAGGAAAGTAACCAGTGAACTAATTTAAAACCAACGTGCTTCAACACACAAACCATCATTTTTGGAACTTTAGTTCTTTACGCCAGGTTATGATTGAGCGACCAGAGGTCGCGACGCAAAAGATCTGACCGTTACGCGTTATGTTACATTGCTTCGTTATGTGCCTTGCTTTTGTGTGCTTGTGCCTCCTTAGTCTCTCTCTCGTATACGAAGCAGCGATTCATAATAATAAATATGCTCATACCCGGATTCGAACCCGGGCCGCCCGCGTGCAATGCGAGCATTCTAACCACTGAACCACCAATGCTATATTGAAATTCTATGCAAAGCTGGTATTCGCAGTGCTAGTGATCTACTTGAATTTGTTCGGATAAATTTTTACTATTATTTCCATAATTTTTTTTGCGCGATTAAGGGGTCTAGCTACTTCTCGAAATACAGGGTGTTGAAATTTTGAAAACTTGAATGTTTTAATTCGATAACTTTAAAATGGATTGATAAATTGATTTGACATTTGGCAGGTAGCCAATTACACAAATTTGCTAGCATTTTTGGCTAGTTTGTAAACACACTCCATCCAACTAATGTGGATAGTTTACAAACTAGCCAAAAATGCTAGCTAATTTGTGTAATTTCCTTGTGATTTGAGTTTTAGCGATAAATTTTGTATAGGTAGTTTATAAACTAGCTGGATAGTATGCAAACCAGCCATTACTCGTAGCTATTTTAGTGAAAATATAATTTTTCATCAAAATAACAAGGCAGTTGGATAGTTTGTATACTATCCAACTAGTTCATATACTAGCCAAGTAAATACTTTAACCGTAACATATACACAAGATACAACCAACTATTCTGGTTTGCAATTGAAAGGGATAACATTAGTTGCATACCGGCTCAGGTGTATTCGCGCCTCATCAGTACAAGGTGGACATCCTCCGTCCAGAAACTCTGAGAGCATGGTACTGGACTGAATATGTTGCAAAAAATCATTTGTATTGGTTTATACCAGATTATGCATAAAAAGGTTTGGAAAACTGTCACTTCGATCAGGATAGAACTAAAAGTAAATAATAATGACCATATATATCAATTTTGCGACTCAAAAGGGAATGTATTACCGTTCAGTTAATAGTAATTCTGGCAGATTTTGCGGGAAGCTTTCCCTTATAAGAACCAATAAGAATTTTGGTATATTTCATACAAAAAAATTAATATTTTTGGGAATTAGCTACAACAATCCATTATTGTAACGTTATATCTTCCAGAATATCTAATCCATTTCTGGTAAATTCAATTAGAATGTATTATTGTAGTTATATTTCATGTTAAAATGTTTGTATTTTGCTATTCAATGATTGAATCAGTGGAATCTATCCAAGTATATCCATTAAAAGCTACTGTTTACCAATATTTACAGAGATTGAGTGGCTTAATGTTATATATATTGTATATATGGAAATCCTTCAGGTGTCTGAGTGTAAGAAAAACACTTAATTATCCTTGATAACGTTTGCTGGAACTGTACCGAAACGTTGGAATAAAAATATAAAAAAGATTGTGTGGTTTAATTTCTCAAATATAAACAGAAAGAATAATAAATGTCATTACAATTGATGATTCTAAAATTGAGCATTGTTCAAGTTAAATTCACTTACAAAACCGATTATAATGGGGATGCTGATCAGATTATTTAAAATTCACCATAAATAATATTCGGAATCAATCAAAATCTCAAAATAAATCCCATATTTTCTCCAAAATCTAAAATCCACTTCCTAAAAGGCGTGTAGTTGTTGAATTTTCTATCCGTGGTTACTTTCAAATTTTTCAGTTATTTTCATCCTCTATTTTCTACTCTTGGAATACTTAAGTATGCTCTGCATCAAGCAAACTTTATAGAAACGCACAGTTATAACGAGGTAAATAAGCTATCTCATCATGTAAACTATAATACAACCTTTGTAAATGAATTCCTTTGTGATAATATCAATGGCGGAACGTGCTTGTCAGTGATATTTACTGTAGGAAAAATTCAAGCACAAAATTCCCACGAAGCTTTGAGTTATTTAGAAGGGAGATCGTTTATGCGATCCTCGAAAATGGTCCCAAGAACAAAAAGTTATTCATGTAATTAGAACGACGAACTGTTTATCATAGTCGAGGCCGAGACACTAGACCAAGGTGCATGTTCAATTTGTTTGTCGATGTTCACAAAAAACTACTGATTTTTAAAATAAAAATCGACTCTTGAGGGCAAGAATTTTTTGTCCGCTGTGCAATATGTAACCATATCTGCTCTTGCTTATTATTATGAACACCAATATTAACACTACTGTCTCATACACACGTGAAATCTGGCGTATTCCGTGAATAAATGAGAGGAACACACCTCATTTACCTCACATACCGACCAGCCCCGTTCTAGTCTCTGAAAACAATCTATCTTCATAATTTCGAGGGCACTGTACACATTTTTTTTTCTGAAACTGGAGAACATGGACTTTTAAACCAAGAATGCAAAAAAAGACTTTACAATGATGCTCTTGTGGTTTCTCATATATAATCAAAACCTTGCTACCCAAAGGCGAATAATTAATATTGTTTTACGAAAATTCATTAACTATTCTCCAACCAATTTTAGAGATAATGTAGCTCGTCCAAGATCCCCAAAGCATTTCAAATTCGAGCAATAAATTGAAGACATTTTTTTTTTCAAATCACTGGTTTTTCACGATGAAAGAAATTTTCCATTCTTTATTTCTGAATGCGTAGTATCGAAAAAGTTTTTGGAAAAGTTTGAGTCATTAATATGAAGTAGGGAAAAAAGAGCAGTTTTAAGATGATTCTTTTCGCCGCACGGCACGCTTGAAGATACCTTATATAATATCATATGCCAAGCTTCAGGTCCTTTTCTTAATTTCACGAAAGTAATCGTGATGTTGTTGAAAAAAAAATTGTAGATAATAATAATTGAAACATCGCAATTCGCACCTAACGCTATCTATGTGCGCGGAAAGTGGGTACCATGGCACAATTACTTTTGTTGCAATTGCGTAAACATATTACCGTTATATGATCATAATTGAACTGCAGTATTTTCAAATAAGGAAAAAATGTAGGTTCTACTTTCAACCTCATCGTAACTATTTCCTTGAATCAAACAAAGTTTTCGTGACATCCCAACTTCTATGCACTCAAAACTGCACCGAGGGAAGAGTTATTTATATACAAATAAACTGATTTGTTTGAACCCCCTCTGTTTAAAGAAACAATGCTTATTTATTATTAAGAAGCCATATTAACGTGAAAATATTGGGAACTTTTGATATGAAAAAATTATTTATTCAAGTGAAATTTCTTTAATGTAAAAAAATTTGTTCTCCTTTATGTACACCTTCATACAATAATTGTTCTTCAGGAACTATAAAAGTTCACGAAGCACAATATAATATTCTGTTATTATATAATATTCTGGATAAAAATTGTTTTCATTACCCAGAAAAAAACCTAACATCTTCAATAATATTCCATCACTTCAATACAACAAATTTAATATTCATGGTAAATCGTTTGAAAGTTTTAACGGAAATTTACATTTTTCAAATAAGATCTACCTTAAACCAAAAAAATGAGTATTTCAGTATAATTGTACCTTTATTGTTACGAGAAAAAAACTTATTTGCTAGAAATCTCATATTTCTTCACCCGTAAGAAATCACATCAGCCTACAAATTATGTGGCAATTGGAACAAAGAATTCTCACCCCACCTTCCCCTATTATTCAGTAACGGTCACCACCTGTATACGTTTGGCGTCAGTCTGCATGTGAAATTAGATCAGTTTTTGCAATTTAACTAATTATCTTGTTTTTGTGAATGGTGTGGTTAAAGTGCTCTGGACAAAAATAAGTTTAATAATAGAATGAATGAATTGTTAAACTCATGGCGATTACAAGAATTGTGAGATATCTTTGAAGGTAATGATATAAATGACAATTATATTCAAGTAGGTAGAAGTAACAAGCAAGCAAAATGTACCTCAAACATATACATTTCTCAATTCCACTCCAATAATTCCAAAAAACTACTATGAAGAATGCATTAATGAGGACACTTAAGGATAGACAAGGCAATCTTGTGGATACCATTGTTGGTTATGTTTTAGATCATGTACTACTATGTACTACCTACTTCCAGCTTGCAGCATTTGTACTAAGACGAAGTACATTTACACAGTTCCAATGTATCAGAAAAAAAATTTGTCTCAATATCACGCCCATCGTTTTCCACCATCATCTAAATCTGCCTCTGTTCCTATAAGTAAGCGAGCTCTTTTTGTGACACGTCAGTTATTTCTGAGGAGTGGAAATACTGATTTCTTAGAGATAACTTCAGGTTGGAGTACAGGAATAGGCCTGCTGGTACTGTTGAGGAAAAGGTTTGAGAGGGTTAGCATTCAGTACGATATTTTTCGGTCTTGACAGTGGTTACTGAGCCCTTAATTCCTCTTTTCCCATCTCTTGAATATAGCTCGATGGCGATTACAAGAATTGTGAGATATCTTTGAAGGTAATGATATAAATGACAATTATATTCAAGTAGGTAGAAGTAACAAGCAAGCGAAATGTACCTCAAACATATACATTTCTCAATTCCACTCCAATAATTCCAAAAAACTACTATGAAGAAAGCATTAATGAGCACACTTGAGGATAGACAAGGCAATCTTGTGGATACCATTGTTGGTTATGTTTTAGATCATGTACTACTATGTACTACCTACTTCCAGCTTGCAGCATTTGTACTAAGACGAAGTACATTTACACAGTTCCAATGTATCAGAAAAAAAATTTGTCTCAATATCACGCCCATCGTTTTTCCACAATCATCTAAATCTGCCTCTGTTCCTATAAGTAAGCGAGCTCTTTTTGTGACACGTCAGTTATTTCTGAGGAGTGGGAATACTGATTTCTTAGAGATAACTTCAGGTTGGAGTACAGGAATAGGCCTGCTGGTACTGTTGAGGAAAAGGTTTGAGAGGGATAGCATTCAGTACGATATTTTTCGGTCTTGACAGTGGTTACTGATCCCTTTATACCATCTTAACTCCTCTTTTCCCATCTCTTGAATATAACTTCAAAGCGAGGGTCGAAACGTTGATGAAAGTACTCTGCTTTTTATTCCGAAAACCTGGTAGTCATTCTTCTGATCACTGAGGGCGTCCTGTATTCACATGTGGATTGATTAAAATAGTTTATTAAAATATTCCCCGTTTAGAAGCCAATATCATCTTAACATATTCATATTATTTTCCTAGCAATAACTTAAGATGGATTGAAAACAATAAACTCCAATTTCTCTCACAATACAACTCCCCCAATAAATATGTAAATATCCACACAATTGGTAGGAAAGTGAAACATCTTTTTTAACACTGAGAGCGAATTTAATTAGTTGTTATTCTTCCCTAATAAATTTGTTTTTCTCATTTCACACCATTTAGCTGTGAAAGTCTTAAGCAAATTCATTAAATTATTTACCTGGCTCTTCTAGAAGGATGCTTATTAAAAAGACCAAAACCAAAAGCAAACATTCTCGCTCGGGAAGTTTCGCAGCCGCAAATTTGTTAAACCAGATTAAAGTTCCGTAACTAATGCTGGAAATGCACATTGCACACTGTAAAGTGCTTCATAGACATTCGGATCAAAATCAAGTTTTTTTAAGGACTTCGTTTATCAATCGAAACTAGTCCATGATATGCTGCCACATAAATTAACGTTATTAACACTAGTAAGAGAAAATTATTCGAAAATGAAGTACTCATGCTATACTCCGTTCCAAGATTTTCGTTTTGACATATTATGCCAACTTGATTGATTCAAGACCAAAATGCACAGCGGGTACTTTCAAAAATATGTGAAGTCGTTCAATCGTCTACCTCGACGAGATCAAATAACTGAATAATCAATAAATAGGATACAAATATTAGTAAAGTGCTGCTTCACCTGTATTACATCCATATAATAACACATTTCCAGATTATCCGTGCAAGTTCAAGGCAAGTTACACGACCAAATTTAAGGCAAGTTCCCGTCAAGTAGCGCCGTTTTTGTTTCCGTCCCACTGGAATTATCGTAGTTATTCCACTAAGAGCTGCAAACACGTATTGGGCCTGTAGGAGAGCCATTGGTCCGACGTGGGGACTGACCCAAAAAACGATTATATGGTTCTATAGAGTGATTATGCTGCCTATGCTCACATATGCGGCTCTGGTCTGGTGGCCGAGGGTAACCTTGGTCACGGCTAGATCGCAACTGGCACGCCTTCAAAGGGTGGTCAGTTTGGGGGCAACTGGCTGCATGAGAACTACACCAACTGTTGCGATGGAGGTGATCCTTGGTCTTCGGCCTCTTCACCATGTGATCGAGGCTGAGGCGGGGAGGGCTTTCCTGCGCTTGAAACGGCTGGGATACGTGCGAAGAGGGGAAGAGTGCAGGCACGTCAAGAAGCTCCGGCTCCTGGAAGATATTCCAGTTCTGGCTCGAGCGGCTGATGAATGCCTGCGTAAGTACTACTTCGCTACCCCACACAGGGCCATAATACGGGATAGAGAGTCCTGGGAAAAAGAGAGGAATACACAGCTTAATGGGACCATCTGGTACACAGATGGCTCATGCTCCGGTGATAGAGCAGGGGCTGGAATTTACTCCAGGAACCCAAGAACACAGGTTTGTGTACCATTGGGTGAGGGTGTATCTGCATATCAGGCCGAGATATATGCTATCTTGGAATGTGCGCAGATAAACCTAGACAGAGGTTATGTGGATCGACGCATAACCATATACTCCGACAGTCAGGCAGCAATTAAAGCCCTGAGTGGGTATACCAGCAACTCAGGACTCGCTAACGAATGTCGAGAACTACTTGCTAATCTTGCAAGGCGGAACGTGGTGCGGCTAGAATGGATTCCAGCCCACTCTGGTTTTGAAGGCAACGAGATGGCGGATGCACTGGCTGCGGAAGGGGCGGCAGCTCCTTTCTGCGGCCCGGGCCCGACCCTGGGCCTAACAAAACAAAGAATACGCAAGGAGACGAAGAAGTGGCTGAGGAATCAGCACCTCGCTCATTGGAATGCTCTGCAGGGTCCTAGACAATCCAAACTTCTACTGAAGGGATGGACTGATGGACACGCCAGGGCAGCCACTGAACTACCAAGGAGTAGGCTAAGGAAGATAGCAGGACTCCTAACAGGGCACTGCTGTATGAGGAAGCACCTCTACAATCTAGGAGTAGAGGAAAGTTCCCTATGTAGGGGTTGCGGCATGACTGATGAAACGTCAGTTCATGTTCTCTTAGAGTGTCCACACTGGGCTGTATTACGCAGGCGAATCTTCGGAGTCACTGTCATGGCTCCTGGAGACACAAGCAGACATCCACTGAAAAAGGTTGTGGCTTTATTGAAGGGCTCGGCTTCATGGATGACTAGGTAGCAGGATTGGCACAATGGGCCCGCCAGTGGCCTCAGTGTCGGAACCTTGGCTTGAGTTGTCCAGGCCAAGGCTCGCCTGTACATTTAGTAGTAGTAGTAGTAGTAGTAAGAGCTGCAATTAAGCGCTTGAGGATGAGTTTCTTCATCTCATTTTATGCTTTATACTGGGAGGTGGAAGGTGTTACAAATTGGCGCCCAACGAGATGCGGTGAACACTTTCTTCAATCATATAAAAGAGTCACGGTGTCTTCATCACTTATGATGGGTCGGGGGGATTGTATTGATACATACTAAATAAGAGGTGTAAGAACAAAAAATTCTTGTGTAATTCCTATTGAAAATATCTTGGAAATTACAAATATTGAGTTCAGTGTAGTTCGTTGTTTGGAAACATTGAATTCACAAGTTGCGTGACCTCTTTTTACCGACTCCATCTAATAATTTGCGTAGTCTGCTTTTTTATCCGCAGATACAAATAAAACCGCACTATTCGGTTTAAGCAAAAAACAAACAACAACAACAGCACTGTCAATAAAAAGGAATTGATTTTAAATTTGTCACGAATGTAGTACATTTTTTCTATACAAGCATAACTGAGTATGAAAAAAAACTGGACATAAAAACTACGTCGAAAATGTAAAATAAAGTCCACTGTGGCTAAATGAGCACGAAATTATATCCTCTATAAACACATATTTACACAAGGCCGGACCTATCCTGTTCGTGTTATTATGTGAGGGTTATAGTATGGACCATGGAATTTAACGTTTTGAAAATGTTATTCATGTCATTTATGTTGATTTGGGACAAGCAGAAGCAGGATTTCCAAATAGCACTCTTTTTATTCAACTGTGTTAGGAAATGAGGTTTTATGGCTTAGATATTTTAAAGAAAAGGTAACCTTTTCAGTAAGGTATTAAATAATTCATTGTTACCTATTGTTACCTATTGTTACTTTTATGCAGTAATCCAGATATTACCTCATCCCAAGTTTTCCTGGGTCTGTCCCTCTCTTATTTTTCCCCACCGATCTAGTTATCTTTCTTTCATAAAGTCCAAGGCTGTTTGTTTTCCCAGTTATTTTCTCATATTTATGTTTTCCATTTTATCATTTGTTACACAAATATTCCATCTCTGTCGCTTGTATTTTACTTTATTGTTGTTTTGTTATTACCCATGTTTCGTAACCATTTGTAAGTATTGGTCGATATACTGTTTTCAATACTTTTAATTTGGAGTCTCTTGATACCTCGGCATAGTATAGTTTGCTGGTTTCAACTATTTTGTTATTAATCTCGTTTATTATTGTTCCAATGTACTGGAAATGTTTAATCTGCTACATTCTATCTGTATCTATTCTTACATCAACTTCCTTTTTGTCGTTTTGAATGATTATATCTTCTGTTTTGTTTTTGTTTATTCTCATTCCCATGTTTATCACTGCTGTTGTTCAAACACTCATGGTTTTTCATAGCTTTTATAATGTAATTCCATTTTTGTCGTTTTCAATGATCATTGCTTCTGTTTTGTTGCTGTTTATTTTCATTTCCATGTCTACCACTACTGTAATTCAAACATTTATGTTTTCTTGTAGCTTTGTCTGTGAATGCTTTTTCACTGATATTCACCTTGCATAATTGCAAATGTCCCGCACATACTTCATCACTCAGTTTTGTACATTTCGTTATGATCTTATTCATGTGAATAATAAATAACAAAGGGTTGAGGCTCAATCATTGTCTTGAGTGTAGTTCATATCTTCATTATAGATAGTCTCATCAATTATGTATTCAATGGCCTTTCTGCTAATATTACCCACTTTGATATTCGTCATTGGATAGTCATCTCCACAAAATGCTGTCATTCAATGGAAAATAATAATTTTCATTGATGCAGATTGAGGTATGAGTGGCTTCAATCAACAAAGCACAGATGTACTATCTGTGTTTTGTTATTTCGCCTCTGCTTGATTGGGACAGAACATTTTTGTGCTCACACACTGTAACCTATAATTTGAATACGTAATAATAGATTACGGAACTAATGCATTGTTAGAGTAACGTGAGGAGCTATGAGGAAATAATAGATGATTGTAGAGAAAATTTTGTTCCATTCTTTGATTGATGTGTTTTCAGGATAGAACAAATAATTCTCATTTTATTTATTCAATTTTTTGTGACTTCTTACTGAATACCACACGAGATTTTATCCCCCCATTGTACAACTTCTCTTTTTCTCTAGCCCTCAACTTTTTTCCCATTTGACAACCTCTAGTGAATCTATTCAGTCCAACGGGACTGTCAATAAATATCTTCTCCTGTTATAATTGGTACATATAAAATCCATTCGTTCAAACGAAACGTGTTTCTTGCACATCATAATTTCTGGTGTGAATATTAAAACCCTTTGATATTCATCTTTTTCGCAGTTGGCCGTTATGAACCTAATAATTCTCCATAAACGTCGCTACAGAATTGCACCCGTTAAGTGGCTGCAAAATCCTACAGTTTCTATATGTACAATTTAAATGATGTATTATATGTATTAATCCCATAAATTTCAGGTACCCCAGGTGTCCTTAATATTCTCCGCTGTATTGTCTCGGGATCTGGCCATAAACCCCAACGACATATAAGTAAGATTTGTGTATAATGTTTTATTGTTACCGATTTGAATTTGGAAATGCTTTGGTGGTCTTAAAGTGGATGTTTGATAACAAATACAAATACGTTATGTTAATACTGCAGTAACAAATATATCGAGCTTAATAGTGACATCTCCATACTAATTGTTACTCTTCATGCAAATAATTATTTCGCTAGCACTAAAAACTAATGAAGAACGAAATATTTGGGTATATCTTGACACAAGATTGAGAAATACAATCATACATACAGCACAGGATTATTTTGGATGGACCTATTGGAGCTACAACAGTGCATACCCTCAACCCTTATTTCCCAACAAAAATTAAGCTATGCTTATTCAGCTATGGTATTCATTTTGAATGATTTTTCATGAGTCAATTAAAAAGATCCCAAGAAGATCAATTTGAAAAAAATCGGGACTTACTTGGGAGGTCCATTACCAAAATTGAGGGGATGTACTTGGGATGTTTTAAGGACGCCCTGAGGATGGCTGAGGGTCTGAACCGTACCGACTTCGGATGTCTGATCATGGACATCCTGGGAGCGGTTCAGGTACGTACTTGTGCTGATTGAATGAGATTGCATTCCGAAACTGAATTGCTAGGAAATTTTTGCTAGAAAAAACTATTTCAGATCAGATAGGCTGCAAGGCAAGAGTTTACTAGAATGACATAACATGCTTAGGCAAACCAAGGCATTTATCGAAGATTTCAAACTTGAAATAAAGGCTATGGGCATTTTTTAAGATGCATCAATCAGCGGAAGCGCTAAGGCAAATATTATAAAAAGTAGAATGTACACTGTTTTGTATTACAGCCTAACCATTTTTCTTTAAAACACCAAAGAAAAAGTCCTGCTAGACGTTGAAAGGAAGGAGATCTATAACCAAAATCCTCACTAGACTTTGCGGACAACTATTATTTGAGCAGAATAGGGTTGCTCGAAAACATCAGCATTGTCTCTGCCCAGATGATGGTGGAACATATTAGTGCTTCCGTGCTGCTGCAGATTACAGACTCTAGGAAATGCGTTTGTCTGACCTGAGAATGTAGATAAACTGACAATTCTTCATGGATTATCAACTTACTATTGTCTCGAATTTACTGTGTTGACCATTACCTTGTATAATCTAATCATATTACTTCAATCAATGAAACTATTTCTTAAGAACTCCATATACAGATCACGAAAAATCTTATGGAACCGTCTCGACTACACAAGTAACACAAGGAAAATATGAGAAAAACAGCTTGAAAGAGAGAGAAAGGATAACTGTGCGCGCGCATCGAGGCGTGTATCCAGGTCCAGGGGCTGGCCGAATGTTGATGGTCCTTTACAGAGAGAGAGAAAGAAAATTCACTAGTTGGTGGTTTTCAGTATGTTCCCAACATGGTAGGAGTGAGGGTGTTGAAGAAATAAAAAAATACAATCATTATTATGTAAGCTGTACATATTAAAACTCATTCCAGTCAACCTGATCGTTTCTGACCAAGTTGACAATTAATTTTTAACTACAATAGGGTACCAGCATAAATTTTACTATTGGTGGGAATTGACGCTTTATCAGGTCTCCCTTGCATGCCTATTTTTTCAAAAAAATATAAACTTTACTTTTAAAATGACTTCAAAAATCATAAAATTTGCAAGTCCGCCAAAACGCGCTTTACGTCATAAAGATGGCTGCCCCATGGAGTGACGTCATTTGTCAGGACGGTTCCATGAGATTTTTCGTGATCTGTATATTATTTCTCCAGAGGAGGAATTTTAAAAAACAGTCAATTCCATCAAAAATAAGCAATTTTCGTTCATTCAGCTGAGATTGAGGAACAATGAATAGTATTGTCCCAGTACAAAGTTGCGAACAGATGATTTAGACACGGGACGCTATCACAAACAGACAACTAGGTAACAATAGTACGAAAGCAAAAGCAGACACAAGGAGTATGAGGAGATAACGTGGAGGGATCTTGAATTTTCCAGTTGTAGTTGTACTTGACACGAATCACTGGGTAAATGTTATTTTTCAACAAACCTCAATCACAAATTACATGAAAGGTTGACTTGATAACCAACAGTTTTTTATTTTAGGACGATCTATTTTAGTATTCCCACGTTCAGTTAATTCCCATTGAAATCAATAGTCAATATCAGAACAATAAAATTTCAAGACAAACTTTATATGTTTCCGGCAAAAACAATGTCGTTAGGAATTTTTGCTTCAACAATCTTCGATCTGAACATACATCGGTTCCACATAGTTAGTTTGAAGCATGCAACGCTATTGTCGATAAAACTCATAATCAAATGAATTCAGGTGCATTCACCTGACTACAGATTCACAATGATACGAACTGGTAAAGTGTCTAAAACCAATTGACACGTTAAGGCTGTTTTTTCAACGTCATTTATCTTTCTGTTTAAAAAATTAGGTTCGCTACTGCCCACAGAAGTCAAGTAGGGAATAAACACTTCATAGCTGTGTTATGAATGATATTTTTTCAACAAACTTGGGAGAAAGAGTGATTTGCTCAAAACATTCTATTATTTTTGTTTAATGAATTTGCTGTCAAATGTTTGATTATACATAAACAAGAGAAAGGTTTATCCAATCTAAGTGACAGTTACATCTATGTTGAAATTACATACATACAAAGAGAGTCTCTTTAAGCTGTTAACATTGGAACCAGTGCTGTAACAGTTAATCAGAGATGGGAGCAGCTATTTCTATGAACACGCTCAGTATCATGGGATTCCATAAATAAGTAGGTTTGACGACATTCAATTGTTAAAAAACCTTTTTTTAAGGAGCCGTCCCTTCGCCGGCACCACCTCAGCCTCCTGGGCTTATTGTGGATACTCCTAGTGTTGTGACTACAGCCTGTTTATCCAATCCGTTCCCTATATAAGCTCATACAGGTTCTTTGCTGGTTGGTTGTAGAAGTCTTCTGGAGTCATTTGGGGTCTACCATATAGTTTCTACCTCCTGTTTTCCAGCGTCTCACAGTTGCATAGTATATGCAGAGCTGTTTTGGTATCCTTTTTGCTTCTTCTGCATGTAAGGTCTCCGTTTCACAGCCCTATACAACTCTTTTGTGGAGAGTGTCCCGTAAGTAGCCCCGCCTGCTCATTGAGAGCAGTTCTTCCGCTACTTTTCCGATGGTTCTTTTATGAATTCCTTCCCATGTATTCTTCCAGTGTTAGGCAGCATAGGTCTAACATTTGTTTGGTAACATTCTCGGGATGATGGATGAAAGCCTTGAATTGAATGAATCCTGGTGAATGATTGCAGAAATATAAATCATTCCTTGAAGTTGGGTTTGGGATGCTATGTTATTTGCCTTTAAATCTACCAAATTGATGCTAACTTCTAAAATAAGGAAGGATTCAAGATGTTTTCGAATGATAATCATCAAATTTCTTGATTGAAATGTTCCTGACAGGATTTATCCTATGGACAAGGACAAATATATTATAGAAAATAATATAATTTCATAAAACATCCTACTTTTCTGCCTTGGCATTTTTTTGTGGATTCCCTATCAAAAAATAATCGAGTGACACTCCTGCTCATCGGAACAGTATTATAGAATCGAATCCAAATATCAATCAAGTCAACAAAGCTCCATTCATTCGTCAGCATCTGACACATTCCGAATTTATAGCAGCAGAGTTCAGCGTTTCGATACCTTGGACCATAAAGATGTAGAGTAGCCTGATTGATGACCCATTGTCGAATGCAATAGCACTTCGAGTGATTGCTCAATAGAAATAATAGAGCTTTATGGGACGGGTACATTGGCAACATGTGAATATCAAGGTGTTTACACAACGAAACGATTAGGTGATTAGGCTTGTAGTTTGTCAGGAAGATCTTCACTGTGATATTTAGTACAGTAAAACTAACAATAGTATTTTTTCTTGTGGTTCGAGATAAATATTTTTCCTTCTTAAACTAAGTTCAAGTAGGTAGTGGTTTATATTTTCATTTTTTTTCATATTTCCTGAAAAAAGAAACCTTTTTGAGAGGCGTGAGAGATCCAAAAAACCATGTACTCCAAAAATCTGTACAAAAAAAGGAAATTTTATTTCTTCCATTACTTTGCATCATTAAAATTAATTGAATGTTTCACTAATATGTTTTTGTAAGCTGATACATCTCATGATTGTGCAAAATAAATGTATAAGGATGGCAGTTTGGAAGGGTGTATTCCTTAATACTCTCCCGAAAAAACTCGGAAATCCATAAGAAAGCCAACTTTCCATACATCAAGGAATATATCCACAAACTGGCTTCCAATTACTAAAACTACTGTTTACCGGAGAGCGTAAAAGAGATAATGAAGTACTCACGCGCAAGTAGTTTTAAAGGATACAAACTCTTGCATGTCAACCTCACAATAGAGTTCCTACCAGAGCTCAGCATCACCTAAACTCTATACCACAAATTGTATATTTTGTAAATTTGTAAATAAATCTTACATAGGGGAATGAATGAGGCGGATGAAAGAGGGTGAAAGCGCATGTAAATAAGGATGTAAGGACGGTGAATGGACATAAGTTAGTTAGTAAATTTTACTTCAGTATTTTTAACATTACAACTGGATCTATCATTTACTTTATATTTTCTTTTATTTTCACTTTTAAACTCTAACAAGCCTTTAAAATGTGATTCTGTTTTTCGTAAGCTTTTCAGAGACAACACAACAAAATCTCTGTGGGAATGTAAACGGTTTAGTTCGGACGGTTTGATTATATGTTACAAACTATCGAAAGAAACGGATAATGCAACAGCAAGGAGCCGTAATCGAGGAAGGATTTATGAATGTGGAGTGAGTTAATGGAGCACGAACATCGGCGAAGCTATTTTATTATTGCAGGTACTCAATACCCTAAGAATAATGAGATAGTTTTTGTTTTCAACTACCACATATTGTAAACACAATTTTTGACTAATAAAGATTTATGTTATACATTTCATGAGTTTGTTTTTATATCTTATTCTTATAGGGGACGCTAGTTACCTACACGGTTCGTACCAAGTAGTATTGAACATTAAGTTTGTTCCAACAACCACCTTCTAATTAGTTCGTGGACGTTCGTGAACGAATCAAACGTTCGAGAACCTGTACGTGAATTAATCCATGAACATCATACTCTATGCATTGTTGCAACGATTCTACGAGTCATTTTTAAACTGTTACCACTTTCAGAAACTTTATTACAACCCTATAAGCACACGTTGTATTTATATTTATGTTTATTTACCAATACCTAACCTTAAAACATCAACTGACTGTTTGGACGAACGGGTCTACATACAAATATCTGATGAAAATCATCGTTCGCCGACATGTTCATGAACGTCTCCAGTTTTTGTTGGAACGCATTTTTATCAGTCCGTGGAATTGTCGGAACATGTTGGAACATAAATTTTATTATGCGCATGATCCTGACGTTCATGTACGCATCATTTCGCTTAGTTGGAACAAACCTATAATTTTCTCAAGGTTAAATTTATTGACGAAAATTTCAAGTGATCCTAAACTTCATTCTATCTTATATCAAAAAGGTACTCTTGGTAAAATTCAATACTGTGTATCGTTTTCGTAATATTTGGATTTGAAAATTATGAAATAATTACCGATGCTGGTATAAAGTATATTGATAAAGCTATCAATTGATGCA
The DNA here is from genome assembly GCA_910591675.1 of Galerucella calmariensis. Taxonomy (NCBI): domain Eukaryota; kingdom Metazoa; phylum Arthropoda; class Insecta; order Coleoptera; family Chrysomelidae; genus Galerucella; species Galerucella calmariensis. The sequence goes on from CAJUYG010000815.1 coordinate 109,493, forward strand.
AAAATCACAAGGAAATAATTGAAATAAAGACTAAGACTACTGATAGCATAAAATGAAATTTAATTAGGGTAAGTGTTCAAAATGTCCCCAGTTCTCACGAATACACAAATCTAGAGAGGTGGGAACGGGAAGATCTATTAGGAATTCAATGTTTCGGGACAGTGGAGAAGAAAAAAGAACAAAGAAATTCGGAACATACATAAGCGTTGAGATAAATTTTCACTCAACGGTATAAGGAACCATATATTGCAAGTAAAATTCAAGCAAGGCGGCTTCGATGGTTAGGCCATGTGGGTAGGATGTATGACGAGAAGTGTAGGAAGAAAATGCATCTTGGGGGTGACCGGAGTAAGACAAAAAGGGGACGACCTGGGAGGAAGTGGATGGATACTATTGAAAAAGACTTAGAATAGTTAGGAATAGGGGACTGGAGTAAGATTGCAAGAGATCGAATAAAATGGAGAAATATAACAAAAAAAGTAGAAACTATGGGCCTATGAGGCCTAACACGCTGTTATATGTATTTAACTAGTAGTTACTTCATTTGAAATCATGTCTCCCACAAATGAATATTCACTAATAGATATAACTTAAATTTCAATGATTTCTTCCAAAGCAATGAACATTTAGCCTTTTTTTCTTTGCAAATCAGTGGAAAAAGTAGGCGATAAACAGGTGCCCAAACGCTTGAATTTCTGCTAAATTGTGTTTTTTTCCTACTGCAACGTTAGCCATATCAGCCACAAAAATGTAACTAAGCCAAATTAAGTTAAAACCTGCCCTAATACACTTTCTAATGTTCTGGTCTGATTTATCTAAGTTCAAAATATGTTCTCACTCGCTTAAATGTGAAGACTCTTGCGATTATGTAGGGAAGAAAAAGTTGCAAGAGCTGTTCAAGCAGATGACAGCTCATTTTGTATTTAAGTCACTCATATCAAACTTTGTCATAAGCTTGTGCCAAATCTGAGAACATTGTAGCATATACTTCTGTATTTTTGGGTATGTTAGTTATTCCATTTATTCAAATCTACTCAACTTTTCTGGAGTTCAATATTAAGGTCACTACCTGAACTATCATTTTCCTTTCAGATTTTTCCCACATTTTGAACGTAACAAAAGTTAAACAGTCTCCCAAGTAATTTTCTTTTTAGATTCCAAGCATAAGGACTAAACAAACAGTCCTTCAATGTCTAAAAGATCTATCACCTCAACTGTGAGAAGAATTTATTAGCATACTACAAGAAATTTTCAGGTTATCCATGAATACTTATGAAATATAATAAGTCTGAGCAAATTTATTCGTGAACATGAAAAACTTGGATAAGTAAATGTAGCAGTGGACTCATATATCAAAGTTTAAATTTAGTAGAAGTAAATTTCACAAAAAGAACGAAACTATAATTCCGAGATGCAACCGAATGTAGTATTAACCAAGTTAAACGGACATTCAGAAGTTTCTAAAAGTTTAGGATCTTCAGCAACTTAGTTCTCGATTAAAATTTCCTCACTTCACTGATAAATGTTCTACTTGACACAGAAGTTTAAGATAAATTAAGATTTTCGGGATTGTAATTGAATTCACTTGTATCGCGAGTTTTGCGAAAGATCTTATTTAAATGATAAATCGAATTAAACTTTAAGTTTATTGAGAATGTTTTGTTCAAACTGGTAAAATTAAATTAAAACCTTATATTCTATATCATTATAAATCTCATCCTGTTGGTTGTTTCTATAATGATGGTACCAGCTAGTGGAATTGGGTTGGATCACATAAAATATGTCACTTTTCCACAATGATTGGCCTTAATTACTTTGAACCAAAGAAAACCTTGTAGATATTGGTTTGGTTAGAAAATGATAATATTAACTGTTACTCAATCATTGATATAAGTGGTAGAATCACCTCCAAATAATTTTAATCCGCTAGAAAAATGATAAGTGACTTGAACAGTCCAAGTTTGTTACCAGATTTAACCCCAACTGGAGCCCGGAGAAGTATGTTCTGGAGTTACATCGTATAGTTGGAGATCTATTGTGCTCTTCTCTTTCACACAGTTCCGGAGTGCATTCGGCGTTCTCCACTAGTTTGTTGGGGTGCATGCAATTCAGGTGGCACTGTCTTGTAAGGGCACCCAGTGCATTCTTAACCTGACTTAAGCATTTCTCCAATCCCACTTGGCCATTATTTACCATTAATACATTTAAGTTTTCTAGTTCCACCAAATGGTGATTAAAAAAGAAGGTGTCGTAGCACGTTTTATCTTCATCGAGCCAGAACCAGAACCTGCAATTGGCATATTACAAAGTTTTGCCAAACATTCAATAGCTGAACTGTTGAAAGAGTTTCATGGCACCGTTCACTTCAAGACATTCTGGATATAGAGTGATCTGGAAAAGAGTAGTTTGCGTTGCATTGCTTCAAAAGTATTCTTTAAACTAGTGAAGGAGGACTTAACATCGCGGTTGACAGCTGATTTAACATGAAACTTTTTTTTTCATAGGTTTTTGAAGTCGATTCTTCGATATCGTCGGAAGAATAGACATCGACCTCCCGAGATGGTTTCCACTCGATCTGATAACTCCAACCACTAAGTAGAGGAATTTACATTTTATCAAAGATTTTGAGTGCTAAAAAAGGTAGCTCTGTAATGTCGGAAGAATTTTCAAGTGAATTATTACCTGATAAGTAAAGCCTATAACACCAATTGATCAACTATAATATTATTACAGCGTGCCTCTAATGAATCAATTGCTAGCAGTACTTAGTACTTAGGTTCCATGCCTGCGCTGGTCATTTGATAACCATTGCTGATATCTGACGTCCAAAATTATATCTTATAATGGATTATTTGCATTTAAAGTAATCGTTGAGATTATTGTTATCAAAAATAATTATTCTATTTCCTGCAAAGTTAGATGAAATAATGTTTGCCCCGTGGCCATCTAGCTATCTGTTTCTTGAATACTTGTTTATTATTTCAAAACAACATTTTGGAATTATAAATTACTGTTACTTTTGTGCAAACATTTACCAGCTTTTTCAGCTGCAAAATAACTCTTTCCAACTAGACATAGCATTTTCATTACAGAATGAATTTATTTCAACATATAAAATTTTCCCTCAGTGTATAATCTTGCCAGTGCCGGCCTTACATATTATAAAGCATCACACAATTATATTTTCCAGGAATGATTTATTTATTAATGTAGCAACATTGAGTTTTGTTATAATTTAGATTATTTTTAAATTATCAAAGGTAATACCACGAGTGCTTCAAATGTTATCGATAATTTTTTCTTTTCTACGAAAACTTGTTTATTTGGCAAAAATATGAAAACAAACCGATTGATAAAATCACGAGTCCGTCAGGACGAGGGATTTTATCTAAATTCGGTTTGTTTGAATGTTTTTGCCGCAAATGAACAAATTTGAGTGATGAAAATAAAAAATTATGTGGTAAAATTTGAAGAGCGAGTTGTATTTGGGAAGATTATTTTTTTCAACAATTTAAAATTTTGTATTACCTGAATGTTCAATATTATCTTGGGTGATGGCACTGAATCGGTTTCTCTCCATTTTTCAATAAACTTCGAAGCACTTTCAGTTGTCAAAAATAACAAATTCAAAGTAAAATTTTGACGTTTCAATGTAAACAAGGTGTTATCGATGAGGAAGCAGAATTATTAGTATAATACCGAATGATTGGCTAGAATAATGTATTGCTATTGGTTAAAACCACCAAAATGTCAGATTTTGACAAGCGAAAAAAATAATCAGCATAATCCTTTTTTTGGTTGTTCACTTCATGGATTCAATTTTTCAATATTTCAATATGGGACATGTTGGAAAGCTTTCAGTACATCCAATTTTTTATCACTTCTATACAACTGCCTTCCTTGATCTCAAAAGCTGAATCAACATTATGTGCCCGTTATATTCATAGTCCAGTCATTACGTCGGAAAAATCGGGAAATAAATGAGAATGAACCGAGAAAGCCAAATTTTGGATATTACGTGGGAGATGGCAAGAAAAGCTCAAGTTCAAATTGTCGACCAAAATAACCTTGTGCAATTTCCGCCATCTTGAAAAAACCCTTAAATTCAGTTTTTTCATCATAACTCGGTTCCCCGTTGAGATACGAAATTTTTTATGGAATACTTTTTTGTTGCTCTTCTCGCGATCTACAAGGTCCCATGCATTTTTCACGTATCGATAGTCGTTTTCGAGATATCGATCAAAAATATCAAAAATTTGGGGAGAATTTTTTTTTTCGCTATTTAATTTTTTCTGGTGAAAGATATCGAAAAATGTTTGAAATAAAACTTGTAGAGCGTGTCCAGACTTACAAATTCGTTTTTTTATTTTTCATTTCCGACAAAAATTACGACCTCCAGCGCGCCACAAAGTCGGCCCCAACGCGCCCGACGCGTCTCCATGGCGCGTCATGGCGTCTCGTCATGGAGCACGTGACTATGCATCGTGACTATGCATCGCTACATGACTCTGTGGAAATCGTTGGCGAAGATATCGATCTTTTGGTCCTAATTTGCGGACTTGCAATGGAGAAAAAAAATATTTTCTTCCACAAACCAGCCAAAGGCAAAACACCGGCAAAAGTGTACTCTCCAAATTGTTTCAAGCATGATAAGTCTGTTCTTGAGAACATTCTTTTCATCCATGCTTTCAGCGGTTGTGACACCACGTCATATTTTTGTAACATTGGAAAGTCGAAGTTCATCAGCACCCTCGAGAAGAATCCGAACCTCCGGTCATCGGTAGAATTATTCAAGCAAGAAAAGGTCGATCCGGAGATGCTAGCTTGCGCGGGAAAGCTGTTCCTTATCGCTTTTTATGGTGGTCGTAAAGAGGACACGACGATGGATATTTTGCGATTCCATCGCTTCGCAAAATCAATGACGACAAGCAAGACGAATAATCTTTCACTGCTCCCACCAACGGAAAGTGCAGTCCGCCAACACGTTTTCCGGACATATTTATAAGTACAAACGTGGCTCGGAATTTTTGAAGATCCTCAAGAATGGGGTTGGCGACAAACAAATAACGGGCTCGAACCAATTTGCACCACAGCCGCACCCGCTCCTAACTAACCTAACCCGCTCCACCTGAACTTTTGAAACTCATTTCGTGCAAATGCAAAGGAAAGTGTGGAGCTGCTTGTGGCTGCAGGAAAGCAGGAATCCATTGCTCCGTTATTTGCCTGCACTGCAGTGGACAGACATGTGACAATGTCGCCAGAGTCGAAATTTTATTCAACGACGATCACGACGATGACGATGATTACGATTTTTCGACCGTCACAACATCATTTCCTGCGATTGAAGAGGTTTCACGACTCGAAGAGTCTACGGAGGAGAAACTTGAACAGCCAGGACCATCCAAACGACGAAAAACGTGTGAAAAAAATTACCACTTGTAATCATTATGTTTGCTGCATAAAAATTATTTCATCAATAAATTTTATGTATTTGATTTCTAATTTGGCTGGTTTATGAATTTTTTTTGTATTGCAATAATTCCCTGAACCATTTTCCATCCATTTTGACGCGTGGATGCAACCGAGCGAGCGGCTAAATGAAAACCGGGCACAGTTTCACTGACTTTGTGGCGCGCTAGAGGTCGTAATTTTTGTCGGAAATGAGAAATAAAAAAACGAATTGGACACGCTCTACAAGTTTTATTTCAAACATTTTTCGATATCTTTCACCAGAAAAAAGTAACCTGAAATCGAACCACTCCTGAGAAGAGGCTAATGCATGCATTTTGCACTGGTCACCACTCCAGCGCCAAGTGAAAATGTGAATTCAAATCAACGACCAATCATTTTCAACAGTTACATGATCACCTGCTATTTAGTTTCCTCCCATTCCTGAGTACCATGCTCATAAAATTTCCCAAGGATTCCATATTCTTCCAGAATTCAGCTAGAATAGGGTACAAGACAAGATAACGATCTCTCTAAACCCAGGTAAATATGTCACTGTCTTTTAGGTAGAGGTAATGGCGCTGCAATGCTCTGCAGTAGAGTCACCAAGTCAAATCTTATCTGGAAGTGTCGCAAGTTCCTCAACAGACTTGGTAGTCATGATAGAGGTATCCTAGCTTGGGTGCCAGATCACCAAGGGATAAAAGGTAATGAAAAGGCCGATGAATTAGACAAGCAGGGAGCAACGGAGATCATGATAGGGCCAGAACCTTTTTGTGGAATTGTCAAACGTCTATATAAGGAGTGCATCCACAAATGAATAAACATCCAGGCGTTGAGCTGTGGATGTGAAGCCACAGGACAAAGACACGCTGAATTATTCCTTAAAAGCCCTCCGGCCAAACTAACACACGAGCCACTATGTCAAAGTTGAGAAACGACGAGGATGATGGTGAGAATGCTGACCGGACATTGTCGGAAACATATGCACACATTGGGCCTAGCAGATGACAGCGTATGTAGCCCTAGAAAAAAGACGAAACCAAGGGTGCGGTTTCATGAAAGGTGGTATCCAGGCTAATAGGTCTAATAAAAAGAATAAAGTTTTCAACTAAGGGAATAAGCACAACAGATTCGCAAGGATCGCAATGGGATAGGACAAAGAGCTACTCCAATTTTAATCTAATCTAATTTAGAGCATAACTATCCGACATAATGATGCTTTTTATTACATTTATTGATATTATATTTGCCACACTTCCCTAAAACGTCAATTTTCGTTAAAATAACGCTTGTAGTTTCTCCCAAATTTTCAAAGTATTTGGTTCCTGACCTGTACACTCCTCCCAGTGCCTTCTGCTTCAAATCCTTCTGTGTACAATTTAATTGCATTATATTCTAATCTGGTTATGGTATTATAATCCCTTTTTTTGCTACTGCTTTTTGTATTGTTTTTTCCGAAAGTGAAATCTTTTCATCATTTCATACTGTTTCATTACCCAGGATATCTGACTTTCAAAGAGCGCGGGGGCTGAGACATTGCTGAATGGAAAATTAATTGAAGTAGTCCTAATTCAAAATCAAATTTATCTCCCACCTACGCCCCAGTTTTGAAATTAAATTGCTTAAAAAATTATTTGTATTGTATTTTAATCTGAGAAAGATCCTCCTGGAAAACATCCTCCTCAAATTGAAATTAATTCGATTATGGAAATGATTACGTAACGTCCGTGATTGGACTTTCCAGCCGTAGTTGTTTTCTTATTGTTTGTGAGTTTATTTGTGGAACCTGCACGCCTTAATAGCAATTAAAACGGTAAGCATCTTAACTACTCGACCATAATTCTAACAAATAATGCCTTGTAGTGAATATTAGTTCCTGTTTTAGACAATCTCCAACTTGGCCAGGATTAATTTCCCCAGTGATGGTCGATAATTAACCCTGACTGGGAATAAAATTAGGACAAAATCCCTCAGGCTAAACCCTACTAGTTACCGCTCTCTGCTCTCTAATTCTCTAATAGATTCGGATTGGGCAACTTATAGATTATTACAAAACCTCTAGTCTCATTTATCAATTATTCGAATTCAAATAATTCCCTTCAAAGGGTCAGTGGATCAAGCCGGTTGAAGTATTATTAGAAATTGGATCAATTTCATAATATTCTAGAATTTATTCATGTCTTAAGCATAATAGACTTCTGCTTTCACCGTTCCAGAATACGATTTAACGTGCTTATCTCTTTCCTACATAGGCCTGACGATAGGGGTAACAACTGCAAGTAATAAGCAATACGGCTGATTTTTTTTAGTATGTACCTTGTAGTATGTAGATTATTATAAAAAAATGTTTACCTGTCTATCGATTTCGCAAATTGAAAAAAGAAATCGAAAAACTTTTTTTCGAAATTTTTTGATATTTCGCGTTGTTAGGAAGGTGGAGGGGAATGAAAAACACCACCGTATAGGGGGAGTGTTTTGCAACAAAAAAGGTCTTCTGCGCATCTTTCGTCTGAGCAATGGTTTGTCCGGAAAAAATTTGGTAAACTAAGTATGTGTTCTGCATCCGCGCGACTCTATTTTCTGAAGTACCTTATAAACTGTTATACAGTTATGATGTAGAGATAAATAATTATAATAGGGCGTTTTGAAAAGGGAAGTGTCAGCTTCAAAATGGCATTTTTTTGTCATAGCACATAATAATTTTTGGCAAATTACTTATATTTAATATAAATGTTATATTCTAATGAAAAACCAAGTACTCAATGAAAAATATATTATACAGGGTGTTTCGAAAAAAGGTAACACCGTCTCTAGGATAGGTAAAAAACTGAAAAATAATTGGGGTTTGCTTAGTAAAATTTTTTTCTAACGCCATCCGTTTTCAAGATAAAGGGCGTTGAAGAAAATAAAAAATTACACATTTCTTACGATTTTGCCGAAACTACTGGCACCATTGTAATGAAATTTTATACGAATATGTTTTGGGAGTTGATATATCCCATGAATTTGTTTTTATAACTAACTATCATAGAGGGCGCTAGTTACACGATTCATACAACGTATTATTCAACATAACTTTTTTTAGGGTAGAATTATTAGTCGAAACTCCAAGTGAACATAAACATCGTTTAATTCTACACCAAAAAGGTACTCTTGGTAAAACTCGATATTATGTACCGTTTTCGGAATATTTTGATTTGAAAATTATGAAGTAATAACCGCTCCTCGTATAAGTTAATGATAAATTTATTAATTAAACTAAAACTCAAAATTTTTTTATTTTAGAACATTTACAAGATTCCTAACATTTTTCATGGGGCAAACTACATCGAGACTGTGATACAATTTGTTTTAAACACATTATAAAAAATTAAGATCTAAGAGGAACTGTGGATATTAAACTGCATCTGAACTTTCATCACACGCATGTAAAACTTCGTAAAATACCCTTAGAACAAGCTTGTCAACAATATTAGCAAAATAAATCGGACCCGAGAGAGCCAACTTCACAACTATGTTGAATATTTAATATTTTACACTGCTTTCATTTTGAAACAATAGTGTTAAATATTGAAATAACCAGCCACTTCTATAATCGAAAAAAGTTTAATTTGGACAAGTTAAATTGAATATTTATCGTTTTTTTTTTGCTTTGTTTTATTATTTGTGATAATGCTACATTGTGTAGGGAACGTTTCACATTCCGTTTATTCGGCATCTGACCTTTAATGCATCTGGCATCTGGGATTTAATGATAAAAGTTTATAAATCTCCCATAGTACAGTGAACGGCAGCTATGGAAGTGATTCTCAACGTCACACCACTAATTATGGTGGTGGAACGTGTTGAAGAACTATGCTCTTGTGTTATCAGTTCCAAAATATTCTGGGAATGCCTAGCAAACTCAAAGTACTAGAAGAGAATAATAAAGTAACCTTACTGTGGACTAAAGAACACACTGGAATAGAAGGAAATGAAATAGCAGAAGAAGTAGCAAATAGGGGATTTAAACACCCTTTTGGGAGCCGGAACCATTTTGCTGAATTAGCTTCAATGTAATATTGGAAGAAATAGACGAAGCCGAGAAGAAAAAAAGGATCTGACCATGTAGGACTTACATAATTAAAGATTCTGCTGGGTGACCGGAACCCGTTGAAACTTAATGTTAAACTAAACTGACAGTAAAACTAGTGACCTATAAGACACGAGGCTTCTGGAATGAAAGTAGATAACATGGAAAATGGTACAAAGATTCAGTTCAAATGTCTGGGCTGTTGAGCACAACCCAAACAAATGAAGGAATGAATGAATGGACATGAAATTTAATGTCTAGGGTAGGTAAAACTCTTGGAAGAATTGACCGCCTGCTGATAATCAAGTGGATGGAGATTTATGACATTTCCGGTCGTACTTTAAATAATAGGTTTATTGTCAAAAATTCTAAGACCCAAACTCCGCTTTTACAAAAATTCTTCTCTCCCATACTATCCAAAAAATTTGCGAAGAGAAATAATGTGACTACAACGTACATTCTCAGTTATTTTTATCTCAAGTTAATTTTATCTCAGGTATTCACCGAAATATAGAGTTATATACGTAAACAAGGAGATCATGGTGTTTGTGACAGATAAAGCAACTGTCTAAGAAATGAAACTAATACAAAAGGGTCCCAAGATCCTCGTCTTAAACTACCTACCTGTTACGTTACGTTTGTGAGAAGTTTCGCGAAACTATGTCGAGATAGTATTGTATCATTAACTTGTCTTTTCATAAATATAGAATGGTGATTGTAAATAGAGAGACAATAACTTTTGTTTGTACATGGAACTTTAGTGATTTTAATCAAATATGAGATTTATTGTGAAAGTAATTGAAGTTTGATGTAATTCATAGAGATAGTAATAAGGAAGGAGACGACATCCAGTGTTAAGTTCCATATGTACATGTGGAATCAGTGGGCGTGGCTAAGTATGGTACGCAACGTATTTCTGCACAGAGCCGGATTTGATATTGTTCGATATATGATTTTTTAGTATTGATAATCGATGTAATGCAATGAATCCTCTTCAATATTTGTAATAAACCCCTGCATATTATTTATCTTACTTGTGGTACGTTATTCCCGAAGATTTCTTAGTATCCACGCCGTCTCGACTGGTACAACTTCTAACAGCACAAGAAACCATTTTAGTCAATCAATTAAAACAGAAGTATCTTCAAAAATATAATTTACAACACCAATCACACTTGAAAATAACTTTGACATTAGCGTGGCACGAAAATGGCTGACCGAGTACGCTTTAGATCACGTGACTTCGTCTCCTCCCTTTATTACTATCTCTATGATGTAATTATTGAAATGGAATAATCAGTTTTTCAAGTAATTTCAATCAATAAAAGCTAGGTAGCGATCTTCATAGTAATCCATCTTTTCTGTTGAACGAGCTCATCTTGATGTAGTGATGTATTGAAGGAAGACCAGGGTAGATATAATGTCGCATAGGTTGATGGTTCTAAATACACAAATCGAAATTTTTTCCCGATTTGAAATCGACGCACCTTCATCAAACCCGTCACTTCCAGGGTGCACTCCTCCAGGAGCAATGCATTCCGGGAAGGATATATACCACCGAGGCCTAAATTTGGGGGGTGGAGCAACTGTCAAAATTTGGGGGGTGGGACTAATTGCCAGAATTCGGAACGCGGACCACTTCTCAAAATTTGGGGGTGGGTCAAAATTTGGGTCGAGTCGGCTCAGTAAGCATTTCAGTATAGCATGAGCATATCTGCTGGGCTAGAATCCCCTTAGTATATCTGCTGACCAGGAAGGGAGGGATATTGGGAAGTAGCACTGGAAATGAACGGGATATTTGGAAATAACTTAATGGTAACTTCAGGTAGATACTACCAGTCACGATCTATATTTCTTAATAAACAGCTGCATTTTGTGTTATTTTGGTAAAATCAATTCATTTAAATCAAGATGAAATTCTCCCTCAATTTGATATATAAAATTCCCGCTGAAATTCATAGTTCCTGCGGCCAAACTACAGATGGCTTTTGAAACAGTAGTCACTGCTGACAACGTATAAGTTTGGCAAGTTTATCTGAAGCTATGCGGCATCGGCGAGGCGAGGCGAGGCGAGGAAAAACATGGCGCCTATCTGTCAAACGTACAAATGGCGTACGGTACCTATTTTACCAAGTAAAACTGAAAATACAAAGGTAACTGACAATACCAACGCCACTGGATAAATCAATATCAGTCAATTGACGAAATGAGAGGGAAGATCTCACGCACGCGCTTGCCAATAAGAAGTCAGCTGGTCGATAAAAATCACCAATTATGTAATTCGGACGGTGTGGTCATTATGGTTTCCGTACAACGCTGCCAGAGCTTTAAAAAGCCCATAACAAATCTGGAAAAGTGTTCATCTTTAAATATTCATAAATTGAAAAAATAATGTTAATATAATAAATCCAAGGAAACAAGCACATTATAAAATTAACGTTCAATCATATTTTTAATATTGTTAATAATAAAAAGACCCTTTTCTAATTATTATCACTACATAGTTAGAACCTCAGTTTTGTCATAGTTAAACGTGGCAATGTCGAATGTTTTCTCCTGCATTCCTTCCACGGTTTCAGATAAGCTTGCCAAAGTATAAGAGTTACAATTCTAGGTTAAAGTATTTTATGATTTAGAGGATCTTAAAGAGCGCACTCGTGAAGCATCTCGTAGCGTTACACCAGCTTTGATTCAGACGGGGCCTGCACAACAACACTTTTAATACGTTTTGCAGCCTGCAAATATTCTGCAGGAAATAATTTTGAACATTTGCTGTAACTTTTTGTTCGTTTTTTGAAATGCATCAGAGGTATTTTGGTTGAAATTGATACTTCATGAAATATATTGATGGTTTTATTATTAATTGAAAAAATACCAAGTATGTGCTATCGTTGTATTCCAAATAGAACGACACGCAATTTTCAATGACAATGTACGGGGGTGCCATTTGAAAATAAAAAAAAGGGGGGTAGCTACCACAAAGCAGTCAAATGTGAAACACTCTTTTATAAGTCAATAAGAAGGTATTTCAATGCCATTCAATTCAGTTTTTGTATTTATAAATTATCTTGTCAAATAAGCGAGATATTGCCGGTATACGAAAACTTGGGACACCTGGTATAACACTTCTCCGAGTTTTTGGTCATGCCTCCCTCCAGGTATTCTTATAACACCTCTCCTCACAATTCAGTTCCACTGTTCCTCTGAAATATCTTCAAACTTCTTCAAACCACAGCGCTTACAGCAATCAGTTGACAAAACACGCGTTCAGTTGGGAATTGATTATTATCGCTCCGATAACACTACGTTGGGATGAACGCGCCCATAGTTGAATTATAACCAGATTATATTGTTTAAGATGCTATTCGCTATTCGTGCCAGCAACCAACGCTATCATAGGAAGAATGAGTGTAATTAATAATGGAACGTATTTATCGGTCTTCGATTGTCTCCTGCAAATTTGTCTTCTATTATATTGCGGCTGTAAAACAGCCATCTCCCAATGTTCGTTAATGTGTTTACAAAAGTCAAACGGGATTTCTGCTGCATCGCAGAATTACCGTCATTATTTGACGTACATAGGGAGCGCTATTGTTTTGCTCGACGATTATTTCGGCTGTGATGAAATTGGAGAATGCACAATTAGGCAAACAATACATTGGAAGGCAGAAAAACGACTTTCACGTACACTGTCAAAAATAAGTCACTAAAGTTCATAGAAAACCATAGATTATGGTGATATTTGTTGATTATAAGAAAAAGTAAAGTGACTCAATTACAGTATTTTGCATTGGCATCAATTAAGAAGGCAATTTGAAGACCATTTAGTAATTTTTGTTGATTGTAAGAAAAACTAAAGTGACTCGATGACTCTATTACAGTATTTTGCACTGGCACCAACTAAGAAGGCAATTTGAAGACCATTTGACAGATGGTTCGAGATGATCTCTCACTGGAATCTGATAATTTATTTTGCCATCAATGGGGTGAAAAATATCTCTCTTCGCATTGACTTTGAGAAGAGTATAGTTCCTGTAGACATCTGTGATTCTTAGAACTCGTGACAATGGTCGCGTCCATCCCAACAAAGTTGATCGAGTAGCGATTTCTGGAGTGATCCATCAGTTCGTAATTCTACTAATGAAACTATCGACATATATGTCAAATGTCAATATATACAAAAACAACAACTTAATTCTATTTGATATATACGACAATTATTTATTCATTTTTGATTTTAATTTAGTCTAATAGTTACAACCTGTGTTCTGTGAGATTAGTAATCCGTGATCATCGACAACGGAAAATTAGCCTGGAGTTTTAATAAGTTTCTGTTTCTTAAAAAATTGATCCTATCCAAGCATTGTAATTATTGTAATTGTAATAATTGCTGAATAAGACTCTCTAGAGTCTAGATGAAAGTCTAATAGTGAGACGCGCTGTAGACCTTCTTTAGTCCATAGACCAGCGTGAAGTTTGGGAAGACTGACGTGATCGGGAACTCCGTATAAAAAATAACCATTGAAAAATGGGAGTCAATCACAATAAATTGAACTCACCACTTTGGAGCAAACTATGAAGAGTTGAATTTCCTGACACACTGTACAATTTATTATCGAAATCATATGTCACCTCAAGCTGTTCATTAATTCTCACTGAAATACAAACTAAAATATTTCGAAACAAAAATATTTATATAATGTTTTTAACATATGACATAAATGACAGTTAATGCATCATCAATCGGTAGCGTGTAGCGTATTTTAATTCCTATTAAAAAAATGGCGACTGATTCCACAGCGCTTAATCTGATCAGTTAACAAAACACGCGTTCAGCAGGAAATTGATGATCGCTTTGGTGGCGGTACGTTGTGATGAACGCGATCAATGGATGAGAAGTTTTGATACACAGACATTAGAGCAGCTGACAAGTGACAGAACGGTGACAAATGACACAACGTACGTCTTTGTCAGCGTTGTCAGATGTTGAATGTAACATGAATCTTGTGAAATTAGGATTTCAATAACCAAATTCATTTTAAATCTCAAGTACAATCTTTCAATTCAATTCTGAATGAACATTCGCCCATAAAACCATACATTTCTCGGATCGAGCTTCATAGTCGATCACCACAAACATTATCAGGTCGTCGTTTCCAGAATTTCAACTATACCCAAATACATTTCCGATATGTGCGCTATGAAATTCAACGGACAAATAGCGGTTGAGCCTGACATTCCATAAAAACCCTGACCTATTCCACTCTCCCTCATTGCTTATATATCCGACTGAGATAGTAGAGATCGATAGAGGTTTCCGATAGCTAAATCACTTTTTTGGGGCTTTGTAGGCGGCATTAGATAATTTTTTTTCTCGATTGAAAGGGAAAACATGAAAAAATGACCCTTGAAGGTTATCTTGAGTGATGTGTCGATTGTGGGAGGGTATAAATGGTTCAACAGGATTTCTTTGGATATTATCTTCGGTTCAAAAAATATATTGGAAAATCGGTTTGGAAAATCGGTTCAAATATTTTTCCATGTAACGGGTGTCTCAACGAAAATGACAATAATATATTTGTGAAGTTTTAATTCCTGCTCATTTCAACCATTCTGACACAGTATATTATGTCTTGATGCTAATGACTCAAAGAATGCAATAGATACAAAATTCTTGCATAAGGCTGATGTATGGATAAAAAACCTTGCACAAATTTGAAGAATTGAAAGTATTGAACATTTTCAATCGTAAAAACCGACATTTAGCGGTTTTTCACCATAAAATATATACTACTAAAGAGTTCCTTCTATTCCTGTCAATAGTAGATGCTAAAAAAAGTTGATGGTGTCAAAATGACGTAAATGTCGTTAGATATAGGAAATGTACGTATTCAAAAGTTTTGTATCTGTATCTGTAAAGTGGAGAGGGTTAGTGTAGGCTCACATCACTTAGGCCACATGTGACCCATTGTATATCCTCTCGAGGAGTTGTCCTCCTAGGTCATCGTCCATCCTGTCCTCCCCAGGAAGGTAGACAGTTCACCCGAAGACATATCCTTTATATCGGCAGGTGTAGGCCAAGACTCACCGAACACGCACTCTCTTTTTGACGATAGCTCCGGACACTCGCATAAGATATGTTTAACAGTTTCATCTTCCTGTTCACACATTCTGCATAAAGGTGTGTCCACTAGCCCCATAGTATGGAGATGTTTTCTTATTTGACAGTGGCCACTCAGAAATCTTACCGCTAAACGTAGCAATAGGTGTTTCCTGGTCATCGCCAAATGTTTCTTTGACGCCAGCTCCCCAGGGTCGCCCAGGCGGATCCTGGCAAGACTGCATCCTTGGCTAGCTCCGCAACTGTCGAAGTCGTCAGGCCCTAAGTGTCACTGGGTCCTGAAATTTCTAGTCCAGCCGTTTTTCTGGCTAAAGAATCGGCAATGCTATGACCTTTACTTCTGTCTTGCCCTTTAACCCACCTCAGGATACTATCGTTATCTGCTGAGGCGTTAGCTGAATCTTGGTGGCACTCTAGTACTAGCCCCGATATAACACGTTGTCTGTTCAAGACTAATGGGGCTTGTCTACTGTCAGTGCAGATTGTTATGTTTTCGCCAGAAATTCCTTTTCTGGTTAGTTTTTTGTGGCAATTGAGTTACCAGCCAGCTCTGTTTGAACCACGCTGGTATTAAAAGTTATTTTAATAATTGTTTTCCAATTTCCTACGATTATATTCAAGAAAAAAATGTATTGTTCCGGTTTTTGTCGGTTATAATCGCATCCTAATGGAATATCTCCCAAGCATCTCAGAATTCTACAATTTTTCTCCGATTCAACCGACTGTGTATGGACAAAAATGTTATAATTCAAACAAATAATGTCAAACTACGACAAAAAATTGAATTTTTCCAACGTGATCTGGAATATTTATAATTTCCGTCTTGAGTGACCCAAGTTAATTGAAACTTTTTCATTTTCGGTTAGATTTTATAACAAATAATCATAGATAATATAACGATTTTTCGAAATAAAGTTGGCATTGTTCCTATTCCAACCTCTGGTCCATCTGAAAAAGTGATTTTTCTCAAATATTTTTCATCTTTTTATTGAAACCGAAAACGATTTTCTTTGGTTCAGCAAGCGCACTCTTTCGACCGACCAACTGTATCGCGTATCTAATCTCTTCCAGTTGCTACATTGAATTTTATTGGATGAATCGAATTGTGTACCTTTTGAAGTTAAAAGGACGAATTACGTATGTGAATAAAGTAAATAGGCTATGGGGATTCGGCCTCATGGTGGAGGCGCTAAC
>CAJUYG010000815.1:126430-144117 GCA_910591675.1 Galerucella calmariensis
TTACCTCGTAGGAAAAGCCACATTCCTGGACTCTGTGTTGCTATCTTCACAGTCGTCCAGGAATGTTAAGCTTTTCCTACCCGGTAAACAATGTACTAATATTAAGTACTGTAACTTTAATAAAACTGGAGTTATTTCAATGGGGCTAACGTAGAAATGTTGGGGAAACTTCTAAGAATATATAATCACAAAATTGATTAATTTACATAATATATATTTTTGGATTCAATGATTTTTTTGTATTATGAGCGAAAATAGCAATTTTTATAGATTCGGGTAAGAATCTTCATTATTTTTCCAAAATAAAATTTGATACTCCTGTAATATAATAGTATTTTATGCAACGATCATGTTATGATAGCCATTAAGACACGAGTATGTTCTAGGATACGAAACGAGCCGCAGGCGAGTTTCGTATATATAATAATAATATGCGAGTGTATTAATGGCTATTACATGAAAGCTGCACACAATATTTTTTCTACTCCGATTAATAAGAATTATTTAATTAATTTTCTCCAATACATAAATTGTTTGTATAATTTTTTTCATAAGTCTTCTTGGATTTTTCTGGTAATATGTTGTCAATTGCATTTTCGGCTCTTTCTTCAATTCCTGGAGGCGTCAGAGAAAATTCTTCGTTATCACTCATTATTTTAACACAATTTAATTATTTAGTTTAATTAATTTTAAATATAGTTACTTTTGAAAATCAAAATTATTTGACAGCTGTCAAATTAAGTGTCACTTAATAGGTCTGTTCGCCTGCAATAAAAGTGTAGCACTGAGCTATATGATTTTGAAAAATTCAGGTCTATCTGTGAAAAAATGCGTGTAAAATTGCTAAATTTGGGACTATCTATGTATATTGCATTTGTATACTGCAAGAAGCATTAAAACATAATTAAAATGAACAAAATCGTATAGCTCAGTGCTACACTTTTATTGCAGGGAACAGACCTAATATAATTAATTTCAGAAATGTCAACCAGTTATCCATGGCTATATTGAATATTGTGCGAATGTCGCATTCCTATTGGCTCAACATCTGTATATTATAATGAGAATTTCATTATGATACACATTTTAGTCTTTTAATAAGTATATTATAAAACAGGAGTAGAAAATAGTATTTTATGCAACGATCATGTAATGATAGCCATTAAGACACCAGCATGTTGTAGGATACGAAGCTAGCCGCAGGCGAGTTTCGTATATAATATGCGAGTGTATTAATGGCCATTACATGAAAGTTGCATACAATATTTTTTCTACTCCGATTAATAAGAATTATTTAATTAATAATTATCATTAATTATAAAAAACAAGAACAATGAAAGGAACGTCAACAAATAAATTATTTGACAGCTGTCAAATTAAGTGTCACTTAATAGGTCTGTTCGCCTGCAATAAAAGTGTAGCACTGAGCTATATAATTTTGAAAAATTCAGGTGTATCTGTGAATCCATGTGTATCCATGAATATCGCATTCCTATTGGCTTAAAAATCTGTATCATAATGAAAATTTGTATCATAATAAATATCATTATGACTCAGATTTCAGTCTTTTAATAAGTATGTTATGAAACAGGAGTAGAAAAATATTAATATTCAACGAACAAAATGAATATAGTGAAAAGGTATAAAAGATGATTATAATTTAAAAATATAATTTTTTGCATACCTTTTTCCAATAAAAATATGTAACCTAACCTTTTATTTATTATTTAACTCTTACCAAAGATTGGAAACAAATTCTTATTGAATATTTGAATTTTTTTCCGCAATTCAGAAAGTAGGTCTTTCGCCGTGCAGCAGAGTCGCGCGGAAGCGGAGCACATACTTAGTTTACCAATTTTTTTCCGGACAAATCATTGATCGGGCGGAAAAAACGCAAGAGACCTTTTCTATTGATTTATCGATAGACTGGTAAACTTTTTTTCATATTAATCTACATACATTATCTAAATTGTTAACCATAAATGTGTTTCTCTCGATTTACCCCTTAGTCCGCATCAGTGCTTAAGCAGTAGAAATAGTTAGCATTTCTATTTTCCGAATACTTTCTCTGTCTAGCAGTGACCGTCACTTAACGCATCTAAAGGTCGCTTCCCACGGTCCGCGATTCTACAGATCATCACACACATCCGACGACCACGGACGGCAACGCACGCAGACCAGGGCTCTTCCCACGGTGCGTGTCGGTCTGTGTAGATCTTTTGATATCTTCATTCCAAAATGCAAAGTGAAAGAGAACGTATCTTCGCTGCAGCTGCGGCTGTAGTCTTAATTAACAATTACCAAATTATGCGTTCTAGTAAAAGTAGCATACAACAAAAGTCGTTTAAGGTAAGTGTACTTATATATCTAATTTTATTTTCCTTTTTTTCACCCATTAGTAACAGTGGAATAACGGTAGAAAATTAACGAATGACATAAAATATTCCCTGTCCTGTGTTATCCTACCGGTGGTGGGATTATGGGGAATGGTACGGAAAAACTTATCATAATAAATATGTTACATAACTTGTTTCGAATTATTCCCCAGTACCGCACCGCAGCGCACCTTTGAAGTTACCGCCTCGCGACGGATACCGGCGCACCGCCACAGACGTCCTGTGCTACCACGGACGAGACCCTTCCCACGGTGTGTCGTGCGAACTGGTCCGCGACAACGCGCACCGTGGGAAGCCAGCTTAAGACTTAAAACCCCACCGGCCATGGCTCGGTCTGTTTGCTGTACTTCAAGGTACTTATGAAAAAAAAATCAGCCGTATTGCTAATTACTTGTACTTTTGGTCTAAAATGACCCATACCGACTGGCCTAGCATTCACTATCCATCTTCTAAAACTCAAATTTTTTTATTTTAGAACATTTACAAGATTCCTAACATTTTTCATGAGGCAAACTACATCGAGACTGTGATACAATTTGTTTTAAACACATTATAAAAAATTAAGATCTAAGAGGAACTGTGGATATTAAACTGCATCTGAACTTTCATCACACGCATGTAAAACTTCGTAAAATACCCTTAGAACAAGCTTGTCAACAATATTAGCAAAATAAATCGGACCCGAGAGAGCCAACTTCACAACTATGTTGAATATTTAATATTTTACACTGCTTTCATTTTGAAACAATAGTGTTAAATATTGAAATAACCAGCCACTTCTATAATCGAACAAAGTTTAATTTGGACAAGTTAAATTGAATATTTATTGTTTTTTTTTTGCTTTGTTTTATTATTCGTGATAATGCTACATTGTGTAGGGAACGTTTCACATTCCGTTTATTCGGCATCTGACCTTTAATGCATCTGGCTGGGATTTAATGATAAAAGTTTATAAATCTCCCATAGTACAGTGAACGGCAGCTATGGAAGTGATTCTCAACGTCACACCACTATTTATGGTGGTGGAACGTGTTGAAGAACTAAGCTCTTGTGTTATCAGTTCCAAAATATTCTGGGAATGCCTAGCAAACTCAAAGTACTAGAAGATAATAATAAAGTAACCTTACTGTGGACTAAAGAACACACTGGAATAGAAGGAAATGAAATAGCAGATTAAGTAGCAAATAGGGGATTCAAACACCCCTTTGGGAGCCGGAACCATTTTGTTGAATTAGCTTCAATGTAATATTGGAAGAAATAGACGAAGCCGAGAAAAAAAATAGGATCTGACCATGTAGGGCTTACATAATTAAAGATTCTGCTGGGTGACCGGAACCCGTTGAAACTTAATGTTAAACTAAACTGACAGTAAAACTAGTGACCTATATGGAAGACACGAGGCTTCTGGAATGAAAGTAGATAACATGGAAAATGGTACAAAGATTCAGTTCAAATGTCTGGGCTGTTGAGCACAACCCAAACAAATGAAGGAATGAATGAATGGACATGAAATTTAATGTCTAGGGTAGGTAAAACTCTTGGAAGAATTGACCGCCTGCTGATAATCAAGTGGATGGAGATTTATGACATTTCCGGTCGTACTTTAAATAATAGGTTTATTGTCAAAAATTCTAAGACCCAAACTCCGCTTTTACAAAAATTCTTCTCTCCCATACTATCCCAAAAATTTGCGAAGAGAAATAATGTGACTACAACGTACATTCTCAGTTATTTTCATCTCAAGTTAATTTTATCTCAGGTATTCACCGAAATATAGAGTTATATACGTAAACAAGGAGATCATGGTGTTTGTGACAGATAAAGCAACTGTCTAAGAAATGAAACTAATACAAAAGGGTCCCAAGATCCTCGTCTTAAACTACCTACCTGTTACGTTACGTTTGTGAGAAGTTTCGCGAAACTATGTCGAGATAGTATTGTATCATTAACTTGTCTTTTCATAAATATAGAATGGTGATTGTAAATATAGAGACAATAACTTTTGTTTGTACATGGAACTTTAGTGATTTTAATCAAATATGAGATTTATTGTGAAAGTAATTGAAGTTTGATGTAATTATTGAAATGGAATAATCAGTTTTTCATGTAATTTCAATCAATAAAAGCTAGGTAGCGATTTTTATAGTATTCCATCTTTTCTGTTGAACGAGCTCATCTTGATGTAGTGATGTATTGAAGGAAGACCAGAGTAGATATAATGTCGCGTAGGTTGATGGTTCTTAATACACAAATCGAAATGTTTTTCCAATTTGAAATCGACGATGATGACACACACCTTTATCAAACCCGTCACTTCCAGGGTGCACTCCTCCAGGAGCAATGCATTCCGGGAAGGATATATACCACCGAGGCCTAAATTTGGGGGGTGGAGCAACTGTCAAAATTTGGGGGGTGGGACTAATTGCCAGAATTCGGAACGCGGACCACTTCTCAAAATTTGGGGGTGGGTCAAAATTTGGGTCGAGTCGGCTCAGTAAGCATTTCAGTAGAGCATGAGCATATCTGCTGGGCTAGAATCCCCATAGTATATCTGCTGACCAGGAAGGGAGGGATATTGGGAAGTAGCACTGGATATGAACGGAATATTTGGAAATAACTTAATGGTAACTTCAGGTAGATACTATCAGTCACGATCTATATTTCTTAATAAACAGCTGCATTTTGTGTTATTTTGGTAAAATCAATTCATTTAAAACAAGATGAAATTCTCCCTCAATTTGACATATAAAATTCCCGCTGAAATTCATAGTTCCTGCGGCCAAACTACAGATGGCTTTTGAAACAGTAGTCACTGCTGACAACGTATAAGTTTGGCAAGTTTATCTGAAGCTATGCGGCATCGGCGAGGCGAGGAAAAACATGGCGCCTATCTGTCAAACGTACAACTGGCGTACGGTACCTATTTTACCAAGTAAAACTGAAAATACAAAGGTAACTGACAATACCAACGCCACTGGATAAATCAATATCAGTCAATTGACGAAGTGAGAGGGAAGATCTCACGCACGCGCTTGCCAATAAGAAGTCAGCTGGTCGATAAAAATCACCACTTATGTAGTTCGGAGGGTGTGGTCATTATGGTTTTCGTACAACGCTACCAGAGCTTCAAAAAGACCATAACAAATTTGGAAAAGTGTTCATCTTTAAATATTCATAAATTGAAAAAATAATGTTAATAGAATAAATCCAAGGAAACAAGCACATTATAAAATTAACGTTCAATTATATTTTTAATATTTTTAATAATAAAAAGACCCTTTTCTAATTATTATCACTACATAGTTAGAACCTCAGTTTTGTCATAGTTAAACGTGGCAATGTCGAATGTTTTCGACTGCATTCCTTCCACGGTTTCAGATAAGCTTGCCAAAGTATAAGAGTTACAATTCTAGGTTAAAGTATTTTATGATTTAGAGGATCTTAAAGAGCGCACTCGTGAAGCATCTCGTAGCGTTACACCAGTTATGATTCAGACACTTTTAATACGTTTTGCAGCCTGCAAAGATTCTGCAGGAAATAATTTTGAACATTTGCTGTAACTTTTTGTTCGTTTTTTGAAATGCATCAGAGGTATTTTGGTTGAAATTGATACTTCATGAAATATTGATGGTTTTATTATTAATTGAAAAAATACCAAGTATGTGCTATCGTTGTATTCCAAATAGAACGACACGCAATTTTCAATGACAATGTACGGGGGATGCCATTTGAAAATAAAAAAGGGGGGTAGCTACCACAAAGCTGTCAAATGTGAAACACTCTTTTATAAGTCAATAAGAAGGTATTTCAATGCCATTCAATTCAGTTTTTGTATTTATAAATTATCTTGTCAAATAAGCGAGATATTGCCGGTATACGAAAACTTGGGACTCCTGGTATAACACTTCTCCGAGTTTTTGGTAATGCCTCCCTCCAGGTATTCTTATAACACCTCTTCTCACAATTCAGTTCCACTGTTCCTCTGAAATATCTTCAAACATCTTCAAACCACAGCGCTTACAACAATCAGTTGACAAAACACGCGTTCAGTTGGGAATTGATTATTATCGCTCCGATAACACTACGTTGGGATGAACGCGACCATAGTTGAATTATAACCAGATTATATTGTTTAAGATGCTATTCGCTATTCGTGCCAGCAACCAACGCTATCATAGGAAGAATGAGTGCAATTAATAATGGAACGTATTTATCGGTCTTCGATTGTCTCCTGCAAATTCGTCTTCTATTATATTGCGGCTGTAAAACAGCCATCTCCCAATGTTCGTTAATGTGTTTACAAAAGTCAAACGGGATTTCTGCTGCATCGCAGAATTACCGTCATTATTTGACGTACATAGGGAGCGCTATTGTTTTGCTCGACGATTATTTCGGCTGTGATGAAATTGGAGAATGCACAATGGAGCAAACAATACATTGGAAGGCAGAAAAACGACTTTCACGTACACTGTCAAAAATAAGTCACTAAAGTTGATAGAAAACCATAGATTATGGTGATATTTGTTGATTATAAGAAAAAGTAAAGTGACTCAATTACAGTATTTTGCATTGGCACCATCTAAGAAGGCAATTTGAAGACCATTTGACACACATTTGACAGATGGTTCGAGATGATCTCTCACTGGAATCTGATAATTTATTTTGCCATCAATGGGGTAAAAAATATCTCTTTTCGCATTGACTTTAAAAAGAGTATAGCTCCCGTAGACATTTGTGATTCTTAGAACTCGTGACAATGGTCGCGTTCATCCCAACAAAGTTGATCGGGTAGCGATTTCTGGATTGATCCATCAGTTCCTAATTCTGCTGAACGTGCTAATGAAACCATCGACACATATGTCAAATGTCAATAAATACAAAAACAACAACTCAATTCTATTTGATATATACGACAATTATTTATTCATTTTTGATTTTAATTTAGTCTAATAGTTACAACCTGTGTTTTGTGAGATTAGTAATCCGTGATCATCGACAACGAAAAATTAGCCTGGGGTGGAATTCTGTTCACCTAGCGAGTAGTCTTGAATCGATCTTGTCGATATACAACTTCCGTTCACCATGTTTGGTTGTTTTGGAGCGACAAACAGTTCTAATTTCTGATACCCATAAGGTGTCGTCTACAGATTTTCTATATTTCCTTATCAAAATATCAATGTAACATGTAAAATCCAGGTGGCGTCGCTTAAAAGCGATCGCTAGTTTTCATGAACGGAATGTGACCCCTGGTGTGTTAATAAGTTTCTGTTTCTTAAAAAATGGATCCTATCCAAGCATTGTAATTATTGTAATTGTAATAATTGCTGAATAAGATTCTCTAGAGCTCTAGAGTCTAGATGAAAGTCTAATAGTGAGACGCGCTGTAGACCTTCTTTAGTCCATAGACCAGCGTGAAGTTTGGGAAGACTGACGTGATCGGGAACTCCGTATAAAAAATAACCATTGAAAAATGGGAGTCAATCACAATAAATTGAACTCACCACTTTGGAACATACTATGAAGAGTTGAATTTCCTGACACACTGTACAATTTATTATCGAAATCATATGTCACCTAAAGCTGTTCATTAATTCTCAGTAGTAATACCCCTAGGGTCTTGATAATACCGAGATAATTTTGTCATAGAGAATGCTGAAAGCGTGTTGCTTGATAATAGCCCAAGGCCGCAGGCCGAGGGCTATTATCTTTGAGCAACACGCTTGAAGGATTCTCCACGACAAAATTTTGAGTGTTTATCAAGACCCGAGGAGTATTTAATAAGATAATTTTTTACTTTGTAGATATCAAAAAATTGATTGTCAATCTGACGCTTAATACTTTTCAATACAAACTTTATTAGTTTTAATAAAAAATTATTCATTTTTATTTAAAACTACAGTTGTAAAAAGTACAATTGGTAAATTAATTGAAACGTTAGATGCAATACCAAATATTTCCGACATTTTTAATCCAGTTGTCAGTTTGACGTTTAATTAATTTTTAATAAAACATAAACACCAAACTGAAAACACCACATGTAGGGTATTATCGCTGTAATACAGCGGTGATTGAATGAAATTTGACAGATGACTTGAAATTAAGTAATTTGATTGGTTACTATATTCAGTAAAAAATTATCACTGAAATACAAACTAAAATATTTCGAAACAAAAATATTTATATTATGTTTTTAACATATGACATAAATGACAGTTAATGCATCATCAATCGGCAGCGTGTAGAGTATTTTAATTCCTATTAAAAAAATGGCGACTGATTCCACAGCGCTTAATCTGATCAGTTAACAAAACACGCGTTCAGCAGGAAATTGATGATCGCTTTGGTGGCGCTACGTTGTGATGAACGCGATCAATGGATGAGAAGTTTTGATACACAGACATTAGAGCAGCTGACAAGTGACAGAACGGTGACAAATGACACAACGTCTTTGTCAGCGTTGTCAGATGTTGAATGTAACATGAATCTTGTGAAGTTAGGATTTCAATAACCAAATTCATTTCAAATCTCAAGTACAATCTTTCAATTCAATTCTGAATGAACATTCGCCCATAAAACCATACATTTCTCGGATCGAGCTTCATAGTCGATCACCACAAACATTATCAGGTCGTCGTTTCCAGAATTTCAACTATACCCGAATACATTTCCGATATGTGCGCTATGAAATTCAACGGACAAATAGCGGTTGAGCCTGACATTCCATAAAAACCCTGACCTATTCCACTCTCCCTCATTGCTTATATATCCGACTGAGATAGTAGATATCGATAGAGGTTTCCGATAGCTAAATCACTTTTTTGGGGCTTTGTAGGCGGCATTAGATAATTTTTTCTCTCGATTGAAAGGGAAAACATGAAAAAATGACCCTTGAAGGTTATCTTGAGTGATGTGTCGATTGTGGGAGGGTATAAATGGTTCAACAGGATTTCTTTGGATATTATCTTCGGTTCAAAAAAAGTGTAACAAATATTTTGGAAAATCGGTTCAAATATTTTTCCATGTAACGGGTGTCTCAACGAAAATGACAATAATATATTTGTGAAGCTTTAATTCCTGCTCATTTCAACCATTCTGACACAGTATATTATGTCTTGATGCTAATGACTCAAAGAATGCAATAGATACAAAATTCTTGCATAAGGCTAATGTATGGATAAAAAACCTTGCACAAATTTGAAGAATTGAAAGTATTGAACATTTTCAATCGTAGAAACCGACATTTAGCGGTTTTTCACCATAAAATATATACTACTAAAGAGTTCCTTCTATTCCTGTCAATAGTAGATGCTAAAAAAAGTTGATGGTGTCAAAATGACGTAAATGTCGTTAGATATAGGAAATGTACGTATTCAAAAGTTTTGTATCTGTATCTGTAAAGTGGAGAGGGTTAGTGTAGGCTCACATCACTTAGGCCACATGTGACCCATTGTACAACCTCTCGAGGAGTTGTCCTCCTAGGTCATCGTCCATCCTGTCCTCCCCAGGAAGGTAGACAGTTCACCCGAAGACATTTCCTTTATATCGGCAGGTGTAGGCCAAGACTCACCGAACACGCACTCTCTTTTTGACGATAGCTCCGGACACTCGCATAAGATATGTTTGACAGTTTCATCTTCCTGTTCACACATTCTGCATAAAGGTGTGTCCACTAGCCCTATAGTATGGAGATGTTTTCTTATTTGACAGTGGCCACTCAGAAATCTTACCGCTAAACGTAGCAATAGGTGTTTCCTGGTCATCGCCAAATGTTCCTTTGACGCCAGCTCCCCAGGTTCCTCCAGGCTGATCCTGCATCCTTGGCTAGCTCCGCAAATGTCGGAGTCGTCACTGGGTCCTGAAATTTCTAGTCCAGCCGTTTTTCTGGCTAAAGAATCGGCAATGCCATGACCTTTACTTCTGTCTTGCCCTTTAACCCACCTCAGGATAATATTGTTATCTGCTGAGGCGTTAGCTGAATCTTGGTGGCACTCTAGTACTAGCCCCGATATAACACGTTGTCTGTTCAAGACTAATGGGGCTTGTATACTGTCAGTGCAGATTGTTATGTTTTCGCCAGAAATTCCTTCTCTGGTTAGTTTTTTTGTGGCAATTGAGTTACCAGCCACGCTGGTATTAAAAGTTATTTTAATAATTGTTTTCCAATTTTCTACGATTACATTCAAGAAAAAAATGTATTGTTCCGGTTTTTGTCGGTTATAATCGCATCCTAATGGAATATCTCCCAAGCATCTCAGAATTCTACAATTTTTCTACGATTCAACCGACTGTGTATGGACAAAAATGTTATAATTCAAACAAATAATGTCAAACTACTACAAAAAATTAAATTTTTCCAACGTGATCTGGAATATTTATAATTTCCGTCTTGAGTGACCCAAGTTAATTGAAATTTTTTCATTTTCGGTTAGATTTTATAACAAATAATCATAGATAATATAACGATTTTTCGAAATAAAGTTGGCATTGTTCCTATTCCAACCCCTGGTCCATCTGAAAAGTGATTTTTCTTAAACATTTTTCATCTTTTTATTGAAACCGAAAACGATTTTCTTTGGTTCAGCAAGCGCACTCTTTCGACCGACCAACTGTATCGCGTATCTAATCCCTTAAAGTTGCTACATTGAATTTTATTGGATGAATCGAATTGTGTACCTTTTGAAGTTAAAAGGACGAATTACGTATGTGAATAACCATTATCTTTTATTTATTTTGAACATTTTTCCAGCATAATGTAAAAGAATTTCAATATTGATTATTCATCAAACTTTGTCGATAAACAATCTTCACAAAATACTTTTGTTAGTTATATATTGTGGGTTACGTGAGCTCACGTGAAATGATTACATTTTGACAAATATTAATATCGATTTATATGAATCCAATGTATATAAGGGTCATTTTAGCGAACATAAAATATTTGCCATCATAATTGATCTTAACAATGGTGGTGTTCGTTCCAACAAAGTTGCCAGTTCATTGATATCGTTCATGAAGCACTTTTGGGGCCCACTCCGCCCGTTTGTCAGAGTAGAGAGTTCAAGGGTTCACAAGATTTTAGGGAGAATAGATTTTATTTGCTCTCGCTACCAGCTCATACAATTTAGATGTTCGATCTTTGCCAATGAAAAATTTTTGTTGAAAAGTTATTTGTTTGTGATGTGTGATTTTCATTCCTCTTTTTAGAGTAGTGTGGTCCTAATAACTAATGATGTCGTACAGATCTTTGGAGAAAGAAATTTCTTACCAAAAGGAGCTTAAAACTGGTGAGGAGAGCGGGGTGTTGGAACAGGGATAGCGAGAAAGGCTTTCAGGAAAATCTGAAAATAAACTGAATAAAAACACTCAGTTTTCATTAATAAAAAAAACGAGAACAGGAGTCTAGATAAAAAGAAGGGAAAATATATACTTGTTGCTATTACCCCGTTTTTTTTGTCTGAAATGAAATTCAAATGGGAAAATATGCACAAGCCGAGCGGGTCCGGTAAGGTTGGCGACCCTCGGAATTTTGCAACGATTTTTTTTTTAAATAGAAAGCCCTATTGCTATGGAACGTTTTAATACAAAAAAATTCTTGGATTATTCACTTTTGAAAGAGAAAATCGCAATTGGAAGTCCAAAAATCCGCCATTTTTTTTAAATATTTGACAATTCTGTCTAGATATCGGATGGTCACAAATTTAAGAAAGAGCGGAGAATGGGCAATGTTGTCAGCTTTCCTTTCCGTAGCTCATTACGGCTTAGAAATAGCACCAAGATTTTAGATGTATCTTTGACATATAACACCGATGTACTTACTATCTTTATGATCTAAAAGTTATGTATTGAAAATGTATTTTTTTGACAAAATGTTGTATGTTCCACAGGTACTAACTTGGTACGTATATTTTATGACGTTAGAGTGAAAACAAAGAATTATGTATACTTTTGTGACTTTTAGTTGAAAATTAACGTCAAATGTCCCGATAAGTAGGTATATAAATATTCAGACACTTTTTCGAGAAGGGGAAGGGAATACATCTCTTCACCTCAAATTGACTGACTTCATGGGATTTCTACTAGAGCAAAAAAAATTATCATAATTCAACACCTACCGCTTCCCTACCAACTGACAGATCAAAGTGTTACTAAAATATCATTAAATATGGAGCAAGAGAATAAGAAAAAAATTGTTAACCCAACTATTATATAAATTTTCATGGTTACAAAGGCAAATAATTTTATATTGGGATATATTCATGTAATCTATTACAATGTATTCAGCTGAAAGAAAATTAAGACCATTTGACAACGCCGTTAGGAAGTATCACCTGATCCTTTTTTGTGAACCTACGATATCTAGACATAAGCTGTGACATAAGATTATAGTGTGTAATTTTATAAGCTTAAAAGTCAAACGAAAATATTTATGCTTACGAATATTTCTAAAATATTCCCGGTTTTTTGTGTGAAACAGACTGACATTTAGTTCAAGATAATAACCTTTACTGTTTAAATTGAAAATATTTATCGTGAAATAGCAAGAATTAGTGTTGAAAAAGTACAATATTTTGAACTAAAATCGTGATTTTTGAAGTAATTACTGGATGATACAGTGACATTTTTGTTCTAATCTGTTTTATTTAAGGTAAGATTACAAACAAATCTAAAATTAACATAAAATTCCGAGGGTCTCGAAGTTCACCGGAACCAGCCGAGCTTCTCAACCTAATTCACTATACACAGTCATAAACAGTACCTTTAGGCAATTTATGTTATTTTAATATAATGAAGAATACACTTTCTGAAATTTTATGTGACTATTACCAGTTAAACGTACTACACACTCTACTCTTTGGCATTATATCTGCTTCCTTAAAACTGTTTTACGATGTTCACACGAAAAATATTATATGTACAAAAATTTTCAAAACGCAATTAGGATAATAACAATGGCGCCTGTTTATGACGTTTTACCTGACAGCAGCATGAATTTATTACAGAGGGAAATAATAATTGTGAAAAGCTTACCAGTTCGTTATTAGTGCTCCATACACCCACTATCGTACCTGAAATCAAGTGAATAAACAAATTAGTTCCTACTACTACTGATTTTCAAAGCCACTAGGTAGGCATCGGATTTCTAGCCCCAATAATTTCTTTTTTTATTATACGTTTTAAACACGTTTTAAACGAAATATGATTGTTTCAAATTCACCATTCAGCTTCATTGTCATTAAATTGGCTGTTTTAACACGAAATATACCAGTTTGTCAATAAGTCGTTAAAAATCTGAATACCACTACCCAGGAAAACGTTACAGGCAAAATATGACCTTTGCTCCGCATTACGTTAATGCTAAACTGTCAACTGGCTGACAAATGACCAATGAATGTCAAATCTTGATTCCCGACACTAAGGGCGGATTTATCAATGCTCGGTTAAATCTGTCAGCTACGTAGCCCTCAGCTATCTCTAGCAGCCAGTCAAAGTCTCGGTTTATCTCGGTTTATCAATGCACCACATAACTGACAGCTAGCTAACTGGGGGCTAAGTGTAATTGAGCATTTGACAACCTTGTTCGGGTTATGAACGTGAGTGTAATGTTGTCAGAGTGTACATTTCTCATTTCAATTTGGTGTAAGGATGATCACCCGTTACATGAAATATACATATTATTAATTTTACTCGCATATAACATAATATATAACACAGTGAATCAAGAATATAGAGGTGAAAGTTATTATTTTTCTATTTTACCGTAAGGTTACTCTGACAACATCGTGGAAAACTTCAACATGATAGTGGCAGCTAGGGTAGCCGAAAGTTTGACTTCCAGCTAATGCAAAGTGGCAGTTGATAAACACTTTGACCCACAGCTAAGATTCAGCCGAAGGCTACAATATTTAACCGATCATTGATAAACCCGCCCTTAACAGCTATCACATGCAACATTTCATGCTAGAAAATGGCTAAATAATAACTTAACGGAAAAATTGATGAGCAGCGGAATAGTTTCACTGGTCAAATGGTCAGCACAGTATTTCAAGACTATGGTACAACAAAAAAAACATAAACCACTGGTATCACATTCTGACCAATTATAATTTGACAAAATTGATACTGTTGATGTTGATGTGTTTTGAAGCGTACGTGACCCACAAAAATTTTAAATTTGTATTGCGATCCATCGAGAAGATATCGTCAATGAGAAGGTGGAAGGTCTTGCATTAGCCCAAAGAAAAATGAATTATAAACATCCCTGAGAACGCTTTCTTTTTCTGCATCGATCTGTCAGCATTCTGATCACTCAGCTGGTGATTTAGTCACTGTAAAATTGATACCTATACCTATAAATCAAAGTAGTTTCGCCTGTTAGCCAATTTGCATTATTTAATATTTAGATGTATTATTGTTTAAGCCCATTTCACATTGTTAGGATGTAAGAGTAGAAGAGTTAAGACACTAGGATGTCTGAGCTCTAGGTATACTAGACTCCGTTTCATATAAGAAAAAGCCACGTGAAGTTTGCCGTCTTGCACAGAGATCAAAATCGGTCTTGTTTATCCATGTCGCCTCGTAACGACATTTTTATGCCATTGGCGTTACAAACGAACATTGCCAATCGTTGATTGAAAGTATAAGTTTTTAACAAAACCAATTATTGTCATATACGTGTCATATACGTGTATGTGAAACTTCCTCGAAAAGCTTCCAATAATTACCAAATATATTTGCAATAAATACATTTTAAATATTGTTATTTTGTTTTTTCCCTAATTTTTTGGGAATCGAAACCACAATATTACGCTTTTTACTAGTTATTACCACGTTCCGGTAGCGTTCCAGCTACCGTTTTCAAGATGATTTAGTAATAAAAAATAAAGCATATATTGTGTTTTGATAACCAAAAAATAAAATAAAAAATAAGTAATGCCACAAAGAACATACAGAAGATATTGTTGTTTTGTGTTAACATACAAAATGTGAATACGTTACGATACTGATTTGAAGCCGGATGTCAATTTTACAATCTGGCGCTGGTTTTGACAAAAAGTTCGCGCATACGACTGCAACTTCAAGTGGATTCTTCCTACGTGAAACGGAGTCTAACAAAACTTTTTTATTGGTATTAGTCATTTTACCTTTCAATATTCAAGGACAGTGAAAGTACAGCTTCACTCAAGTGCCAATTATCCATTGGGTTATTTGGTTTTGGAGAAAATCATTACTGACACAATTTATTCAGAAAAAAATATATCTGATAGTCAAATCAAACCTAATAAGAGTTTTCTAGGTAATTTTTGGAACTTTAGTTCTTTACGTCAGGTTAGGTTTGAGCGACTGGGGGTTGCGAGGCAAAAGATCTAACCGTTACGTTACGTTATGTTACGTTGCTTCGTTATGTGCCTTGCTTGCTTGCGTGCGTGTGCTCTCTCCTGAGTCTCTCTCTCGTTTACGAAGCAGTGATTCATATGGATAGATTTTTACTATTATTTCCATAATTTTTTTTGCGCGATCGATCTTTTTTGTTTATTCACAGCATCGGTTGTCAGGACGGTAGGTTGTGTTTACTGGTTTCTGAGTTTAACACGTCAGTAAGTGATTTACTCACCGTGCAGACGTCGAAAAGTAATAAATAGCATAAAAACAATTTCACCGAAATGCAAAATATATTTTAAACTGATCGAGAAGTATGAATGTCACTTTTGACATTTCGTTCATTTCTAAGAAATTTAAATTATTTTATTCGGAATTTCAATACGATCGTGCAAAAAATGGTATAAGCATCTCGAACGTTGAGGGTAATTACAACGTTTGCATGTAGATTCCTCTCGTAAAATTGGACAAAATGATATGAGGATTAAGGGGTCTAGCACATTTACTTTTCGAAATACAGGGTGTTGAAATTTTTAAAACTTGAATGTTTTAATTCGATAACTTTAAAACTTTAAAATGGATGGATAAATTGATTTGACATTAGGCAGGTTGTTTTTAAATGTAAAAGGACAAATTTTGATAGAAATAGTAGTTCGTGCAACTAGTATGGATATGATGGCCATATCGCACGAGGACAGCGCGACGCCATAGGCGGAGTGCTCAATCGTTCAAGTGCGATATGGACAATCCACACGAGTCGAACAGCATATTTTTTCTACAACCCACTTAAGAAAAAATCTAGAAAATAAAAATTTCTATAAACTGTAATATAACTTCAAATTGAAAATTTAACAATTCAATTTTATGTTTCCACTGATTTTTTTGTGGTAATCGTACAGTTCTTGAATGTCCAATTTGTATAATGCTACGGTTTCCCTTTTCAAATATACGATGCTGTTTAAGCAGATGTTGCCAGTCGGACTCCCTCATGAAGGGTACCGTACCATTATCTATAATAATGAATATTCTGCCAAATATTTCAAACGTCTACCTGTTGTCGTTATTAATATCAAGCAGAATAATTATTTGAAAATAGAATTAACAATTAAAAAAAACTTCTTCACGGGGAATCGAACCCGTGTCTACCGCGTGAGAGTCTGGTTTGCTTACTACTCGACCACCGAGAAATGTGCAAATTGTTTATCTATAACGTCAGATGTACTACATAATTTTTGATTTAAAGCAACTAAAGTTCCTACTGTGTGTCCCGCGACACGTTCTACCTTTTTTTAAAAAAATCTAACGTTTAAAACGCTGCCCTGAAAAACTACCAATATGTCGCTCCAGACCTTCCACCTTTCCGGTTACGATACGCAATGAAATGTTTATTTTATCTGCAACCTTTGTTAGCCTGTATCTCTCGAATTAACAGGGTAATGAAGATTTGATTAAAATATTTGAAATGTTCCTTAACGTCTACCTTGTATAAATGATACTTCACATCGGGTTCAACGAGCTTGTTAATCGAAACCAGATCAAACTTGTTACCGCCGATTCGACAATTTACATCGAAAACTTGATAACAATACTCGATGAAGTGAGGTTAGGTCACTTCATTTGATATAACAGAGCATCACCAAAGGTTTCTCAATCGATGATAATATTATTGAGACCTCATCAACCTCCTGATTAAACATCGAATTCGAACAGAGCAAGTTTGTTTGTCGTATCAACCATTGATTAGATTAAGGATGGCGGTGACTGATAGGAGAGAGGAGATTTTCCAGTTTTGCTTTATATTATTAATGGATTGGAACTGAATCGAGGGTCTGACAATAAAATAAGTGCGAAAGAGTTAAAATTATTGAGAGAATTTTATAAATTTTATTCATTCGAAATAAAGCTACTACCACA
>CAJUYG010000816.1:0-24871 GCA_910591675.1 Galerucella calmariensis
AACAATTATGACAAGGAACTCAGTGAACAGTAACAACAAAAACTAATAATCACAATACAATATAAAAATACCATTTCAAATGATGCAATCCCAATCCTATACTAAGATTTCATATCTCGTAGGAATTGCCTAAGAGAGTAACCAGATATGTTGGGAAAATCCAGATCCAACCTGTTTGCACTGAATAAAATTCTGCTTATTGCAGCAAACCTCCCATAATTACATATATGTAATGGAGCTGCAAAAGTATGATTATTTCTTGTGGGCCTATAAGGGACATGGAAACCAATGCGGGATAGTAATTGCGGGCAGTCTATATTATAACAGAGTAAGTTATGGAGAAATTTTATATCAGCTTGAGTTCTACGAATTGAAAATTTTCTAGACTGAGGCAGTCTCTTATTTCTTGATATGTATTAGTTGATATATGTATGTATGTATGTATTTTGGGGTGACATTCACTGAGACCTAAAAGATCTATTGTGCCCCCTAACTTCTACTCAGTTTCTAAGGAGAGTCTCAGAAACTAATAGTTCCTTCAGTCCTATTTCCCGGAGGAATTTAAGGATGTCTGCAGGCTTCAGCTTAGGTAAATGTTCCTCTTCTATCCAGTTATCTCCTAGGTGCTGAGCTCTAGGATTCTGGAGTGCTGTGCAAATGGAAAGTATGTGGATGGAGGTTTCTTCTTCCATTCCACAAAATCTGCATTCTTCTTCCTCCACTATTTTGAGCTTTTTAATGTGCCCATTCAGGCGACAATGTCCCGTTAGGATCCCTGTTGAAACTTTTAGCGCAGTTTTACTTTGACTTATGCATTCATTCATTCACTCAACAGGTTCTAGTCACCCAGAAGGGTATTTGATTGCATAAGCCCTACTAGATCCTTCCAATGGTCAGATCTTCTCTTTTTCTCGGTTTTACTTATTTCTTCCAATATTACATTGGGGCTGATTCCGCAAAAGGGTTTAGACCCCCAGAAAGGTATTTCAGTTTTTTTTTGCTAGTCCATCTGCTATTTCATTTCCTTCCATTCCAGTGTGTCCTGGAATCCATAGTAAGGTGACTATATTGCTCTCACCTAGTTTATTGAGTTTGTCTAGGCATTCCCACACCATTTTGGAACTGATTACACAAGAGCTCAGTGCTTTAATGGCTGCTTGACTATCCGACATCAGCCGTATTCCGTATCATGTATGTTATTTTTAACGATAGTGCGTTATGTTAAAATAACGATCGTATTTCACTATATTGTTAACTGTTCTGTGATTACCTATCAAGCTTCCTCAACGATATTGTTAAAATTGTATGCAAAAAAGTAGTAAGTTTTGATTCTTACGAAGCGAGATGGAACGATACACCTTCAATGAATGTAAAGAGAGATGGATTCGGTCCAGTTAGACCCGTCAGAGTATAACCTTAATATAACATACCATCAAAACACATGACAGAAGCAGAGACAAAGGTTGTCTCTAGGTGCTTTCGATTATTTACTTTTGGCTGCTAGTATCAGCTCGTAGTGACTGAATTCCGTTCGTTTATTACCGGGCGTGACGCCTAGTCTTACCTTCCCCTTGCCCCTCAAGCACATACCGAAAAGTCCACGGACATTAAGTATTTGACGTTTGTCCGGTTTGACGTTTATTTAAAGGTTAAGATTGTGCCGATTACGATTAAATACTATTTAAACCTCACTAAAAATACCTAAATATGCAAAATTTTATTATCAAAAACATTATAATTGAAAACTGTTCTTCTAACAACACAGGAAATTCATTGGCATTGGCACAGGTCAGGTGGTTTTGAGGATCCTAAAAAATCGTGTTCGATTTGCTCGAAAGTCGTGACGACTGAGGCGTCACGCACAAGTGCTTGAAGCCCAAATAAACGAAAGCAACATCTGATAGAAGTGCAATTTGTACATTGTACATTGTACTTAATATAATTATAAATGGAAGAACAAGTACGCCTTCCAAAAACAACAAGGCCAGGTATGAGATGCTGTTGGAATTCTTAAAAAATCATCCTGTTGTAATAAGAGAGAAGAACAAACCATGCGAGGTTAAAATAATTAACAATTGGTGGGAATAATTTGCTAATAAAAATAACAGCACCATTCAAAAGCAGCCTATTATTTATGTTTGGTTGCAAAAAATTACAAATCACCACGAATATATAGCAAAAACTGATTAGATTTTGACATTTGTTCCACTTCACGAGATCGTTAAGACATAACAAGCTGTCAAACTGGTCCAGTTATTTCAACAACAGACTTTCCAAAAATACCGATGATAAAATAACGATTCTCGTTGACATAACTATGAGCATGATGATACAGAATCGGTATTCTTAGTCATATCGTTATATTACAGAAATTCACACTTAACGGTGGTCGTCAAATAAACAATTACGTGACATTCAAGGTCAGCTAATGAATTAAAAGTAAGTTCTCACAGAACAGTGTTTTTCAGGAGAACCGTTAAAATTCGGCGTTTCAACTCCATGGGGCCCACATGATCTCTACCATGGAGCCTAGTCCCCATCGTAGATGTAATGTACTATGATCATTTTATGACGTCATTAGTTTCACATAAGTTTTGTGGAAAATGCTGACTCTATAGGTTTGTTCCAACTAAGCGAAATGATGTGTACATGAACGTCACGATCATGCGCATAACAAAATTTCTGTTCCAACAAGTTCCGACAATTCCACGGATTGATAAAAATGCGTTCCAACAAAAACTGGACACGTTCATGAACGTGTCGGCGAGCGATCATTTTCATCAGAGATCTGGATGTAGAACCGTTCGTCCAAACTGATAATTGATGTTTTGGGGAGAGCTGAATCAAACAGTATCAAACACCTAAACTCGGATTAATGATGACTGATGTGTAGACTGATGTAATTGTTGATAATAAATACATCAATCAGCCACAGTCTGAACATCAGTTATCATTAAACCGAGTTAAAGTGTTTGATACAACTCGCCCCAAAGTTTAGGTAATGGTAAATAAACATGAATCATACATAAATAAAACATGAACTTATAGGGTTATAATAAAGTTCCTGAAAGTGGTAACAGTTTCAAAATGAATCGTAAAATCGTTTCAACAGTGCATAGGGTATGATGTTTATGGATTAATTCACGTACAGGTTCTCGAACGTTTGATTCGTACATAAATAAGTTCACGAACGTTCACGTACTAATCAGAAGGTGGTTGTTGGAACAAACCTTATAGTTGTCATACGAAATTGTAAATGCCATTGTGACGTTCACAATTATTTTGTATCCTTCTCATCACAAAATCTTAGTCTATTCATTTATCAATTTCAAATCATCAAGAAAATGGTACCATCGAAATTTTTAATAAGAAGTATCTCAACATTATTCCAACGTGAAGATATCGCAATGATTTCTATTGCTTTTTTGTGTTTTTTTATAGCTTGGTTAGCTTTTTCAAAATTTATACAAATATTAATCTCAGTGCTATGGCCTGCAGTTGTGGTAACTTTACTTATTTATACAGTACCAACATTTTTCAAGAGATTTGTATATAAAGGAAATGAGAATCAAAAGGAAATTGCGGAACAATGGCAGAACATTTATTCCAATTGAGGAAGTTTCGAGAAACTGTGGGTGACAATGAACAAATCAAAAACATAACAGCTATTGATAAACCCAAGAAAATATAGGAAAATTGATTTTATATAAGTTCAAATTACTATTATTACCGTTAGTTTTATTCGAAGATGTTATATCAACAGAAACGAGATATGAAATGTTAACTCATTTTTGATACAGCAGATTCGAACCAATGGATAGCAACCACATTTGTTTTTAACTATCAACACGACAGAACTTTATGATTGTTACTTTAAGTAGGTACATATTGGAAATAAAAAATGCTCTTATCTCCATCTCCATATTCTTCTAGTGTATATTTTAACACATAAGCCATACTTTCTACATACGTTTACAGCATACTTCCTGGTGAACGATAAAATAAAACAATTTAATTTGTTTCATTTCATCGTTTAGTATGGATCTTCATCAAGTGGAAGCCACACCTTTTCCATATCTCCTGGTGACCGGACACTGCACCCTGACTTAACAATTATTACATTAACAATTAACAAAATGGGAAAAAATAGTGAATCATGTGCAGAGAATGTGGACTCTATAATGAAACACCCAATCACATACTTTGCTTCTTTGGAAACTTACAAGGACTCAGACGGAAGCACTTTGGAGAGGAAATAATACAACCATTACAACTACTGAGTCCTTTCAATCAAACTAGTAACATATATAGAAGACAAGAAACTTCTGAATTGAAAGTAGATGATTATGGGGAATGGCTCAAAGATTCAATTTAAGCTTAACTTGAAGTCTGCCAAAATTTGAAACACTCATGAACAGTTGATTTTTCATTGTCGGAGGCTGGAACTGTGAAAAACATCCTTGTCTATCAACTTTGGTGTAAATTGATTAAGTATTTCTCTGGTTGTCCAATTTGCTTGATAATTGTTTATTTATTGTTTATAACTAAATACGGGCAAATTACCACTCAACCAAAACTTGTATTATCGAGAGCTCAACAACTTTATTGACAATTTGCAAAAAGTCTTCAAGTCGATCTTGGATCATTCCACGTCAAATCGACCAATAGTTGGAATCGACTCCTTTAGATTTGGACGAATTTCGGCCAGAAGCTGTCCTTTATCTTATAACGAAGTTCTGCAGAAAGAAAAAAATTGAAAAAGATTTTTTCAAAAGTTATGCAAAATTGAAGATCTCACTATTTTTATTTTATATATCGAGAAGACTATTGCAATTGAAAAAATTACTGGCTGTCAGCTTCAAGGGGAATAATACTTGGGGCTATATATAGGAAACAAATATTCGAAAACAATTTTGACAAATCTCGAGCTTGTGAAATTTTGAATTTTCAACAATGGGAAAGGCCATACTCATCTTTTAAATCATCATTATTGTGATCTCCCTACCCAAAAACTACTCAATGATGTCATTATATATTTTTATTTGTTTCGGTAATGTACGCCTTCTTTTTGATTCACTTACTTCGAAGTGAGCTGAGATTTTTCCTTCCCCTTCACCGATGCTGAATGTGATGTGTATCAGTTGGACTTGAGTCGGAAATAAAGTGGGGGGATGGAAAAGTATTTGATTTTGTTTAAATATAAACACACATTAACTAATTTTCTTTCGTTACAAATTATCAATTGGCTAAATAAAAGAGGAATAATTATGGATACAATAACATTATTAGGTGCTAATACGAATTTATATGTTCATATTCATGCATGCGTCGGCAAATCGCATGTTTCAATTGAGTAGTTCGTTTTTTTTGTGGCTTACTCACATCACTTTATCTCCTATCACTTCAACTAAAGTGAGCTGATATCTCAGTCAAAAAGAACACACCTATTGTAATCGTGAACAGTTGACATTTTATTTATTAGCATAATGATGAGCAAAAAGAACATTGATGACATTTGTTCATTCATTCATTTCATAGAGCATTTCAAGTGTAAATTTAATTTACTCTCTGAAAGTCAATTTTTTTATCTTTTTTCTACTGTTGTCGCTTCTTTTCTTTTTTTACCTGAAATTTGTAAATATGATTAACGATTAAAAAATGTATTGTCGATCGACTATTTTGACAATTTTTAAAAACTCAAAAATTCACAAAATCGAGATTTAAAAAAAATATATTCCTGATATTGTTTTCTTAGCCCCAAGTTTATATCCTTTAACACTGACACTGAGTTATTTTTTCAATTTAAATAGTATTCACAGCATATACTTCCTGGTAAACGATGAAATAAAACAATTTAATTTGTTTCATTCCATCGTTTAGTATGGATCTTTAAGTGGAAGCCTCACCTTTTCCATATTTCCAGGTGACCGGACACTGCACTCTGAATTAACAATTATTACATTAACAATTAACAAAATGGGCAAAAATAATGAAACATGTGCAGAGAATGTGGACTCTATAATGAAACACCCAATCACATATATTCCTGAGATTGTTTTCTTAACCCCAAGTTTATCTCCTCTAACACTGACACTGAGTTATTTTTTCAATTTAAATAGTATTCAAGATATTCCAAACAAAAATTTTAAGAAACAGGGAAAATCTGCAGAGCTTCGTTAGTATAAAAGAACTTCTCACAAAATTCGTCCAAATCTATAAAGGGGTTGGCTCCAACTATTGGTCGAGTAAACGTAGAATTTTCATTGATTGGACAAATGATATTATACAGGGTGCGGCACTCAGAACGGAACAGATCGCATATCTAGAAGACAATTTTCTTAGAGAGAGAAAATTATCTTTAAGAGATGCGATCTGTTTCGTTTTCGGTGCTGCACTCTGCTTAACTTTTTTTGTAAACGGGTGCAAGATTATTCTGTCCCCTATGTCTCGTATATTTAGTGTAGAAGAAGTATGTATTATTAGTATAGAGTGGTCAAAAATTTGGATTATACACACACAAACTATAAATAAAAGAGTCAGATAGAACACTTTAACTCTCGGGTCATTATTTGTGTATTGTTATATTGTATCCGCGACTATAAATGTGCGAAATTGTTAAGTTCTAAGACAAAAAGTGGCGTTACACCCTATTACCCTTGTTATAAGCATTGACATCTGCTCCACTTTCAATTAAAGCGGCAACAATAGCGTCGTAAATTTCCTCCTGCTTTATACAAACAGTCAACAATAGAGGCGTGTTTCCGCTACTATCTACTTGGTTGACGTCACATTTATTTTTCAAAAATTCACGAACTGCTTCAATATCACCATTGCGAACAGCGTCGTGAAGGGTCGCATGTTGATTCTGAAAAAAAACGTAAGAGTTAAAATATGCTAATTTTCCACGTATCAGAAGTTTATTACGAAAGTTCAGGGGATGGTTTTATTTTTTCCTTTTTGTATTAATTTGTCTGCTGCTTTTTTGTGTGTTATGAATTACTGTTTCTAATTAATTTCACATACCGGGTGTTTTCAAATGACACTCACTACGTTTGCATGCAGATACCTCTCGTAAATTGGACAAAATGGTATTAGGATTGAGGTGTCCAGCCTATTTACTTTTCGACATACGGGGTGTTGAAGTTATGGAAATTTAAATTTTTCAATTCGATAACTTTGAAATGGAGAAATAAATTGATTTGACATTTGGCAGGTTATTTTTAAATATGAAGGGGATTAGTTTGGTGGAAAAACATGTATCAGTTCTTGATCTAGTGGTGTACATTTGGAAGAATAAGTCACTCTTTTCCTCTCAATTCTTACGGCACTGGCATTTCAATCTATTTAAATTTTTTTGCATTTCTCAATGATCTCCACGTGAAAAACTCACAACTTTCACATATCAAATCAAAAAATTTGTAGTTATAAACATATCCAATGTTCCCATCAAGTCTGCAAGATCACTTATCAGAAATTAAATATAAAAAAATGTTTTATGTATTTTTTCAATAACTGCCAAACTACTTATGGTGGAAATATGTAGAAGATACTAACGTGTGAAACAGCAATGCATAATGCATCTAAAACATTCGGAAAAGACTATTGCAAATATTTGTCCAAACCTGTGTTTTTATTATTGAAATTGATGTTGCAGCTTTAATGAAAACATTAAATATCCTGAAAGCTACAAATTTCTGGATATGTGAAGAATAAGCGTTTCACACGTTGAAACCATTGAGGAATACAAAATAAAATGAAAATAGCTTCAAATGCCAGTGGCGTAAAAATGAGAGAGGAAAGGTGATATATTCTTCCAATTGTACACCACTGGATCAATGATTGAAACAACCTGCCAAATATCAAATCAATTTATTCGTCCATTTTAATGTTATCAAATCGGATTATCCAATTTTCCATAACTTTAAGACCTCGTACTTAGAAAAGTGAGTAAGCTGGACCACTCAATCCTTATATAATTCGTTCCAATTTCACGAAATATATCTACATGCGAACGTGTTATTTGAAAACGCCCTGTATAATATGTAAATAATGGTGAGATATTAATAATTATTTCGATATTGACATATCATCATCAGAATGACAGAAGTTGAATTTTATAACAACAATATGATTAAATTCCACAAAGTTAGTGCCAAAACAGTAAATTCGGAGGAATAATCAAAGTTTTGTTCTGAGAATTTCGCAGAATTCTCTTATACTAGTTACCAGTGAGTAAAATTTATATCTCAACCAATATATTAAAGTATGAATGGGCAATTGTGTTTGACTATAATAATTTTCAAAAAATAACTACGATCGCCCTCCACAAGGATGGAAAATTCTTTCTGTAATTAAGTCTTCTCCACGCTATACAATTACTTATTGGACATTTAGTTCTAACAGTATTGAACTCAGTTTTGGTTTTGCAAGAGGTATGTTTGTGTGACATCAGCTATTCAGAACATTGCAGACCTTTAATATCAGACACAACATTCTCACTATTCACTGCCTGATCATTTTGAATGCTGATGTAACATCTGTATCTGTATCTGTAGAGTAGGGAGGGTGAGTGTGTAGGCTCACAGCACTTAGGTATGCCACATGTGACCCATTGTACATCCTCCCGAGGAATTGTCCTCCTAGGTCATTGTCCATCCTGTCCTTCTCAGGAAGCTGGACAGGTCACTGGGAGACATCTCCTTTATGTGCTTTTATATGCTGATGTAAAATATCCATCGACCAGTTTTGACTTATAATATCGTCAATACTTCTCAAATTATAGCTAAATTTCTCGCCAGCCACTTCCAATCTCCATAACTGACCATAAGACAATTGTGATTTGCCAACGGCTGCCTCCATTTTGGCAACGCCAATGCCAAACGTTCTTGGCCGCCACGAGCAAAGCTCCTTTTCGCTATCGACTTTTTTCAAGAGCCGGCATAATTTCTTATTTAGATAATAATCTTTCATTGCTCACCAAAGTTGCTGTGGTAAACACAGCCTCTAGGATACATCACCAGGATATATCAAGGATACCTCAATGGCACTCCACTCTAGGTTAAGCTTTCCATCCTTCCTTCCTAGAGGAAATTCATTCAAACTACCTCACCCTTTTTTTGCTCCTCATCTGGCAAAAATAAAATTATTTATTGAATTATTTCCCGGGTCAATTCCCAATCCTCCTGGTTATTAAAGCGGGGACGTGTCCAGGTTAACGTGGATTTTCAAGTTTCTTAATATTTCCTCCATTCAAATCCTACAAGGTTTTCATCATTTTTTATTTCAACCCATTTTTATGATCTGATCGATGTCTAGAGAGTAGTGTCGCTAAGAATCTGATAACCCACTGGCATATCCAGTGCAACACAAGCATAGATTCGAACCATCCTAGAGAAAACTTTTACGCCAGTTTCTTTTTGTTTTTTATCCTAAGTATACTCACTCAAACTTTATAATGAATTGGTTGAAAATTGTACAAACACTCACGAACCGGTATAAAAAAAGTAGCGAGTAATATGGTTTTCAGCTGACCCCTGATTTATAGATTCCGTAACGTAACGCAAGCATTTTCGTGAGACGTTAAGAGATAATTTATGGGACGACCCGAGTACCATTCCTAGATTGCCCTCACGCGTGACGCTGTGATACAAGAGATAACCAATTTCATCTTTTTGAAGTAGCGTTGTGGTACGATGACAGAAGTTATAGTCCAAGAGCCCCAGCCAAAAAAATAGGTTCTGAAAAAAATTTACCGGAACAGGTATTTTTTTCCGGAATATGTTCAGGGGTGTCCCTGAATGTAAATCCAAGTTGGCATCATTGGGGGGGGCTTCACTTCAGCCGCCATTTTGGAAAACACGTTTTATTAAATATCTCGCGAACCGCGCATCGTACGACAAAAATTGTTTGGATAATTATTGTAGATAATAATATTTGCCATCTTTTTTATCCGAAATATTTCTTTGTATAATGCATAGGTTTTCAATTATAGCGCTCCAAACTTTTTTCAATATGGTTTTTCTAAATATTCAGTTCATGATCAATGATAAATTGGAAATAGTGGTGACTGAATTGTGGAACATGAAATCATTTTCAATATTACAATATATTATAATATACAATATAAAATAATACTGTACAATATAAAATTGCATAATACAAGCATAACGTTAATTAATAATAATAATAATAATAATAATAATAATAATAATAATAATAATAATAATAATAATAATAATAATAATAATAATAATAATAATAATATTAAGAATAACAAAAACAATTCTTACGATGTAGCGTGATGCACTATTGTTTTTTGCTACATTGACGATCTTTTATATGATGATACCGTTTTAAGCAACAATAAAGATCGATTAATTATTATTTGTTCTTCACATTATTTATAATTTTATTCTATTCGGTACACAGCTGTATAGACATTTTTTTCAACAGCTCATGCCA
The DNA here is from genome assembly GCA_910591675.1 of Galerucella calmariensis. Lineage (NCBI taxonomy): Eukaryota > Metazoa > Arthropoda > Insecta > Coleoptera > Chrysomelidae > Galerucella > Galerucella calmariensis. The sequence continues at coordinate 10,462 of CAJUYG010000816.1, forward strand.
TTTTATGCGTTATGAAATGGTTTTCGTATACAACGAGCAATATTGCCACTGATATTGTACGAGGTGCAAGTTTTACCAAGCTGCAGCTCCTAAACTATGAATGCTACGGTGTAAAGTTTCCAACGAAATTTATAGGAAATTTCATGCTCTACAATTCGGTTATCACCATTTTCAATTTATCATTGACCATCAACCAAATATTTAGCAAAAACCATATTGAAAGAAGTTTGGAGCGCTATGCGTTATACAAAAAAAAAATTGAATAAAAAAGATGGCAAATATTATTATCTATACCTGTTCCCGTACATTTTTTACCAAAAATACCCGGCTCTTGGCCTATTAGGTGATTTTGAGGTTAGTTTTGAAGAAATTGACGGCATTTTCTTCGGTGTGTGAGCATTGAAAAATTGCAGCAATTGCCAAATAAGCATAATCATTCATTTAAAAAAAAAACCTAAATAACCAAGTTCTGATTGCGAAATCTATACTCAAGTGGTATTCTTATCGTTCCACGGTAATGCTTGCAAAACGTGAACTGTTACCTTAGGTTCTTGTTCATAGAATGAATTGAATTGGAAATAAAAACTATTTCTCATGTGATGTCATTTTAAAAGGCTCATTCAATTGATTGGTTTGTTTGAAAAAAGTAGTTAAACTAGTTAAAATTCACGATTTAATAATTCACAACTTTTATTTGAAACGTGAAATTTGGAAAGATTCAATGCTGTACAAGGTTTTTTATTCCTACTAGTAGGTAATTAATAATGCGGCTACACGTCGTTTTGGTCGAATTAATTCCGTATTGTGATCATAGCTTCCGATGACTATTTTTTTGGCACGCGGAAAATTGAGTTGGATATTTATACTGTTTTTAATTAATTTTTAAATGGAAATTCATGTTTTGATGGAAATTTAATCAACGTTGGTAATAGGCGTCGATTTAAATTTGAATTCACTAGATTATACGTTACTCATGTTACACACAAAAATATAATTGAGTTTTTATTTGCAGTTGCGGAAAGTTGTTATCGAAATGAGTGGAGTTGACTGGGTTTTTGTAGTTCTTTTTCGTCATAAAAAAAACCAAACGGCCCTGATTTGACGCCATTAGATGCCCTTTTATGTGAATTTTTGAAACATGAAAACATAAGATCAACTTCAACAATAAACTTAATCTTCAAGTCATTAAAGTGAACATTCGGGAGGAGATTGATAACTTGAGGAAAAACCATAATATCGCTACTTCAAATGTTCACAAAAATTTTGTATTGGAAATAATGGTGGTCACTTCGAGTTATTTCTCCAATTTACTATTTGTTTTTTTGTCATTTTATAATGAAGACTTCAGTTTTGCTGCATCTGCTGAATATAGAATTAATTTTGGTCTTATATGAATATACGAATATATGATGTGATTATAAACTACTCAACAATCAAAGTGGATAATATAAGAGTTTCTGAATTTTCTTTGCAGATATTTGGGAGAAAAAACGGTATTTCGCGTAAAAGCTCGTAAAAGCTCAATAAGTGAGAATAACAATAGGGCTTCTAATAAAATATGCCAAATGAGGTGGAATAAAGTCATCCAAGGTTACTTCATTTATGTTATTCACAGCAGCTGTTTGTGAAAATTAATATCGTGTAGGACCACATCCAGCACGCCTTGATGCTGCCACTCGATTAGGACCATCTTTCAAATTATAGATGAACTGCTGTGGAATGTCTGCCCAGATGACTTGTATTTTATGTATTTTGGTGTGACATTCACTGACACCTGAAAAACATTTTGAGTCCTTTACTTTTACTCAGTATCTGGGAAGAAGAGTCTCAGAAACTAGCAGCTCCTTTAGTTCTACTTTCCGGACGAATTTTAGGATATCTGTAGGATTGAACTAAGGTGAATGTTCCTCTTCTTTCCATTAATCTGTGCAGTTAGATAGTATGAGAATGGAGGTTTTTTTCTGCATGCCACAAACTCTACATTCTTCTTCCCCCACCATTCTGTGCTTTTTTAGGTGCCTATTCAGGAGACAATGTCCCGTTAGGATCCCTGTTAAAACTCTGCAGTTTAACTTTTATGTCAACAGGTTGTAGTCAACCAAAAGAATCTTCAATTGTCCAAGTTTTACTGGATCTCTCCAATGGTCAGAGCTTTTCTTTTTCCTCGCTTTACCTATTACTTCCAATATTGAATTAAAGCTTATTCCACAAAAGGGTTCAGGGCCCCAGAAGGTTATTTCAGTCCCCCTCTTCGCTAGTTCATCTGCTATTTCATTCCCTTCTATTCCAGTGTGTCCCGGAATCCACAGTGACTATATTGTTCTCGCCTAGTCCATTTAGTCTGTCTAGGCATTCTCACACCATTTTTAAACTAATTACACAAGAGCCAGATGACTTGTAATGCGCTAGCTGATTGGTGTAATGTTTGTGGAGGTTGTTCAAGTTGATTCAATTGCTTGGACATTCCAGTTCAATCATGCTCGATGCAATTAATATCTGGTGATCAGGGTGGCCACTATATCCTAATAAATTCATACAGATGCTCTACTCGGTCGTTCACAAGTCTTGCTCGGTGGGGACAAGCATTATCATAAATAAAAACAAATTTTGCGCCTATGGCGCCTGAAAATGGTACGATTAAAGACTTAATAACCATGTCGCGATATCTTCCAGCAGTCATTTTTTGCTGAATCAAGACCTCAGCGGCCATCATAACATATGCCGACCCATACACAAACTGATCCTCTACCGAAGGGCGCCATTAAATTTGCATCATATCGCTGTCCTTTTTCTCTCCAGATTAAAACTCGACCATCAGACGTACACAGCCGGAATCGCCGGAAAAAAACAGTGCCTCCAATTTTCAAGATTCCAATTGCTGTGCTCTATCAAAGCTTGCCGAAGTCTGCATGCACGCTGCGCTGCCGTTAACCGTGTAGAGCGTCTTTTTGACATCAAATTATGAATATGCATCCCTCTTTTGTTAGTCTGGCCAGAAATAACTAGTCCATAGACTAAAGGAGCTGTTGATTCTTGAAGCCGTGGAAGTTGGGCTTCTCTTAGCAGTCAGGACTATTGAACGGTCTTGATCTTGTTTTGTGACTCGTTCTCTTTTTCCTCTATATGTAAACATATCGATTTCATGCTTGACTGACGAGGCTTTGAGGCACATTTAAACGTGTAGTGACTTCTTGCTGAGATACACCTTGAAGTATCCACCAAACTGATTGCTCCAATTGCTCTTCCTGTGATCGACGTAGAGGCATAACTTGAACGTAACATATACAACTAGTACTTAATACAGTCGATATGAGATCTTCTCTTCGATTGAAATATAAACAGTTCACCAATATTTTTCAGTTAAAAAAATGAGAGGCAGCACATAGAAAAAAAATGATGGAACATATTGACTACTACCTATAGATAAAAACAGCATAAAGTGTGATCGCTTTGACAACGTTCTTAAATGAAATATTTGCAAAGTATCCACTTCCATTGTTGGGCAGTGTAGTTTGTTACTATAGAGTTGATAATGATCGTTGGTTATTTTTTGTTTGGAGTAGTGAGATTGAGATACAACACTGGAAATATTGAAATAAAGTACCAGCTTTGTCCATCTTATTGATATAGTTCGAAAAAAAGAGTGGAATGAACATATTCAGTTTATCCAGTCCACAATACGGTTTGAGTCAATATTCAAATGTTCGCTGTCTCACTCAAACTATTGACCATATATGTATTAATATCTCATATTAAATTTGCTCCCAAGTTATTTATGTTAAAAATGATTCAAGTTCTTTCAAATTATCAATGTGGTTTAGGTTACTATAATTAAAAGATAAAAACTCACCTTAAATTGATGATTCAATGTCACAGTTTTCACGTTAGACTCCATAACACAAAAATTCAACAAATTGAAAATGGTATAATGTTACCTATCCTCTGGATAATATTTACCCGGAAGCGGTTATCGTTCCTGCCGTAATAACAACCGTTATTGTATGATAAGTTAAATTCTAGATTGCTGGGAATTAGCTGAAATAATAACTAATTAATACAAAACAAAACCGTGGATATATTTATCTTAGAAACATTGAAACATTTTCAGTTGGGCGTAAGGTTTAGAATAAGTGGCAGGTTTAAAATAAGGATTTAAGTTCCTTTTATTTGAATAAATTGCTCTTTGAAAATAAAGTAGGTATATTGGGTAATATTTAAATAAAATATCTGCTATAGAAAAAAAATGGTATTTTTCATATCGAATGGAAGTAAACAGTCACATTATAGTATATTCTTCAACGAGTGCAGAATGATTGTGTGTGTTTTACTTGTGTAGAATGGCTATTATCCACTTGGATGATTCCAGAACTCACTCGCTGCGCTCGCTCGTTTTGGAAACTTCATCCGCGTGAATAATAGCCATTCTACACAAGTAAAACACTATACTTTCTCCACGACTAAAAAGAAAAAACTTCCAGTGAGGATCAAACCTCGATCGTCCGCCATTTCTTCCACTAGAATATAGAGCATATTTATGAACATGTGTAGAGCAAATATATATATAGACAAATATTGAGGTAAGCAGCAATAAAGGAGGAAAAGTGTACTCTTTTTAGATTTCCAAGCTTTCGTAAATATTTATTTAAATCTTCAGGGAGCTACAAAAGTAAGAAAAAGACATAATTTACAAAACAGCCCGCTACAACAGTTTTATAACTCACGCTAATCGAGAATGTATCCTTGAGTTTTTAATCGGGAAAAGCATTAAGCTATTATTTCAAGAAAAAACAATCCAAATGGAATTCGACTAATTATCGAAAATAGGTTAAAAATAGATCTTCTTTTATATGAGATACAATAAAAAGAACAAGTAGTAAAGCCATAATGACTTTATCAAAAATAATTGGAAATATATTCATAGAATACGGGGGAGGTACCAAAGTTTAATTAAATGTTATAAAGAAATATTGTAATTATTACTTGTATCTTTATGAAAATTATGTTTATCTAAAGTTAAAAGGAGAGAGTAGAAATTACTTAAATTTAGAATGTCTGTTTTCTTACTAATCAGGTCATCCTCTTAAAATATAAAAGCCATTTCCAAGAATAATCTTTTATTGCAATTATTTTCACGTGCTAGGAACTTAATCCCTTCAAAATCAATTATGTGGTCTAAAGAGGAAACATGATTAGCAAGAGAACATCTTTCAGGATGCAGTCTTATATCACTCTTATGGAGAGATACACGACAGGGCAATTTCTGAGAGGTTTGGCCAATATATCTAGAATTTCAGTCATTACAATAAAGCTTATATTCTACATTTTAATTATTTTACAATGTGACTGTTAAGTGACTGTAACTAGGGTTCTTAAAGCCATTTGGATTGTTTTTCTTGAAATAATTGCTTAATGCTGCTCCCAATTATAACATCAAGGATACATTCTCGATTAGCGTAAGTTATAAAACTGTTGTAGCGGGCTGTTTTGTAAATTATGTCTTTTTTTCTATGAAGAGATACATAGCTGGAAAGGATGGTCGGAAAGAATACTAACAATAGAGTTAAGAAATGAACAGAAAAATAAAAGGATAGTAGTTGTATGTGAACCAAACGAAGATGATAAGAAGGAAAAAAAAGATAAATTCTGGGAAGAATTAACTAGAATAACTGAAGAAACCAAAGGAGAAATTTACATACTGGGAGATTTCAATAGCAGAGTAGGTAAAAATGACGAAATGTACGCAGATCAAATTGGAGCCTATGGAGAGAGCTGCAGAAATAATAATGGCAAGAGAATGTTAGACTTTTGCGTCATGCACAACCTTTAAATCACCAATACATTTTTCCAACATAAAGATATTCACAAGTTCACAAGAGAAGTAAAAAGTAGGAATGAAAAATCAATAATCGACTACGTACTAGTGGAAAAAAGTAACAGAAAAAACATAATAGATACTAAAGTACGAAGGAGGCCAGAGAGAGGAAGTGACCACTTTGTAGTTTTATCTTACATAAAAGACCAAAACTATAACAAAGTTGATATTAAAAAAGAAAATGTAAATAATAGAAAACCAGAAATTATAAGATCGTATAAATTGAGAGAACCAGTTACTGCGAAGAAATACGAAAGACAAATAACAAAAAGACTAGAAGAAATAAAAATAGAGAATGAAGAAAACATTGAAAAAATATGGAATATATTCAAGAATACGATACTTACTTCAGTTAAAGAGATATGTGGAACAAGCAAACAAACACATAAAAAACAAACAGCATGGTGGACAGATGCAATTCAGAAACAAGTTAAGAAGAAGAAAGAAGCATGGAAACGCTATCTTTCAGAACAAACAATAAAAAACTACGATGAATATAAAAAAGGAAGAAAAAAAAGTGGAAATTATTGTTAGAAATTCCAAAAAAGACACATGGGATAAATTTGGTGAAAAGATGGAACAAAATAGTAAAGAAAACCAGAAATTATTCTATCGAGTCCTGCAATCACTAAGGAAAGTCAACTCTCAAAATATAAATAATTACATATACAATAAAGAAGGAGAACTATTAACTGATGGAATAGAAATTACCAACAGATGGAAAGAATACTTTCAACAAATAATGCTGAGTATCTATAGAAAAATATAGGAACAGGAAAAAATGCCACAAGATTGAACCAGATCTCTCATAGTTCCGATATATAAACACAAAGGTAGTAAAAAGGACTGCAATAACTATAGAGGATTACATTACTATGTACTGCCATGAAAATATTTGAACAAATAATAGACAAAAGACTAAAGACTATATTAGAAAATACGTTGGATGAGTCACAAAGCACACAGAATCATATTTTTCCTATAAAGCAAATAACGAAAAAAGCCTGGCAAGGAAATAAAAAGATATATCTAGCATTTATTGACTTAGAAAAAGCATTTGATAAAACACCAAGAAGAAAGTTATGGAATATTCTCAAAAAACGCGGAGTTAGTAATAAGCTCATAAAATTAATTCAAATGATATACAGTAATAATACTAATTCAGTTATAACCAAGAATCTACAATCGTCAACATTTAAAACCACTGAAGGTCTAAGACAAGGAGGCAGTTTAAGCCCAACATTATTCATTATGTATTTGGACGAAATAATAAAGAAATGTAAGAAGGAAAACAAAAAATTCAACATAGGACACATGGATCTTAACAAGGTAGAAGTTTCAGAAGGGACATTTGCTGACGATATAGTTATCTTTGCGAAAACTAAAGAAGATCTGAAACACAATATCGAAACATGGAATATTATCTTGAAAAAAAAAGGGGTTGGTTATGAATAAAAACAAAACAAAAGTTATGGTTATAGGAGAAGGGAAAGAAGAAATAGATATAGAAATAGAAGGGCAAGCTATAGAACAAGTGGCAACATTTCAATACTTGGGAATAACAATTGATCAAAATGGAACACAAGAAGCAGAGATCAATAAAAGAATAGAAAAAACAATGAAACTCTACTATACGATGAACAAAAAATTCATAAACAATAAAGAAATATCGATCAATACCAAGATAAAAATATTTAAAGCAATATATAGGCAAATATTAACTTATGGATGCGAAGCATGGGTGCTAAACCAAACACAGAAAAGTAGAATACAGGCAGTTGAAATGAGATACTTAGAAGAGTCCGAGGCGTTACAAAAAAAAAAAAAAAATTAGGAATACAGATATAAGAAGTCATCTAAAAATAGAGTCAATCCTAGAATTCATAGAATACAGAGAGCTGGGATGGTGGGGGCATTTACAGAGAATGGAAAACACAAGACAGACTAAAAGAATATGGAAAGCAAAAATATTTAAAAATAAAAGAAAAGGAAGACCTAGACAAACATGGAATCAAACTATTGCGGAAATATTGAAAAATAAAAAGAAAACATGGACAGAAGCAAAAAAGATGGCGAAAAACCGAAAAAATTGGAAAAGCTTTATAAGCATTTAGTTTAGTTACAGACACGTACCCTGACACCAATTATTTGGTGTTAATATGTAAAAATAATTTGTGCGTTATTATTTAGTCGTGGAGAGAATCCTTTTGTCCACGACTATGTATGATAATTTTAACATTTCACAGTTGTGCTTTTTCAAGTATAATGACGTAGATTATTTACCCGTAAGTAGTGGGTATGGATATGGTTGGAATAATACCCTTCTTGGTGTGCATCATCGATTGTTAATGTCCTTCTAACACATTACGTAGGAAGAAATGGAAAAAAAGGCAGGTCTGTGATTAATCCTAATCAAAATATCACAATAGTTAACCGTTTAAATGTATTACAAACGTTAACCCTAATTGAGTTAACTGTATAAACCCTCACTTCGTGGAATCTACTCATCATATGGTTTTAAATGAAACTAACTCTTTCTAAATGACTCCACAATATATTTTTTCAAATATATTGTGGAGTCATTCAGAAACAGTTAGTTTCATTTAAAACCATATGTTAACCCTAATCTTTGACTCACAAAAATTTGATTGGTTGATGCTAAGATTACGCGCAAGCGCAACCTACCAATCGCGAGGCTGAAATACTATGAAGGCGTAACTTTTGTAGCGGCAATGTGTCTTACGTCGTTTTCTATTATCACACTGACAGTTCTCGACAGGTCTGTACTTTTTTGTTTACGGTCAATTAGTATTTATAAAAAGTGAATACTAATCTTATGTATATATATATATACATATATATATATAGGAATAGATCGTTATATAGTAGTTTTTTTACGCCCATGTCTGTAAACGTCAAAATTCGCACTGTCAACATTCCTTGTAAATGACATTTTTTCAAGACCGACCAGAAAGTAAACACTTTCTGAAAAATTTTTCGTCCAGAAAATAACGTTTTGCCGATCAAGACCGGAAAATGGATGCCACGGACCGGAAAAAGCTTTTGCCGGTCCCGGACGTCCATTTTCAATCCATTTTTCCAATCGCTCTTTTATAATACGATCTACCTTGATTTCGTTGCTATGGTAACAACGTTTCGATATATTGTCGAGTGATGACAGTTCGTTGATTTTTAATTTGTCGCTTATGTCAAACTTATCATTTTATCTGGTTTTTGTTATAAAAAGTAGAATGAAGAATTGAATGTATATAGAAGTGTCCGTCCTAAAAGAATATTGTACGTCACGCACCCGAAAATAAGTGTTTTTCAGGTCTCACCAAGCTTGTGGAATCTGCTTGTCTCGACCTGAAAAACACTACTTTCCGGTCTTGTAACGTAAATTACTATTAACAATAACATGCACGTAATGAGATCTCAAAACAAACACGTGCGTTTTGAGAAAAAGTCTTTAACTTCTTGGTTTAATTGAATTACAATCAAATATTCATCCACGTACTACTTTATTTGTTTTATTCACATACTTTTATTCAATGAAAAAACATAAAAGCTTTCAGCATTGAAGAAATACATTTCAGTTTGAGACAGTAATGCCCCTAAATGTCGGCAACACATTATACAATTTCTAAGAAAAATAATACGCGTTTTCTTGATATGGAAATAAGCGTCCTCTCTTTCATGCTGTCAGTTTTTGTAACAAAATATAGTATTAGAACACTTTCGCAACTTCACCTATGAATATGTCTGTTAGTAGTAAAAAAGATGAACTTATAAGCACTCAGAAGAAAATAGATGGGCGTAGAAAAAGTATAGTATGTACATTGTACACGAGTTGTAATCCCATTACGCACTCATGAAATTTATGCACTTGCCGCTGCGTAATGGGTTACTTACAACTCTTGTTAAGTAATATACTATTGCCTAACTAGTGGGGAAAGTAATACTTTTCCGCATGCTGTAGCAGATGGCCGAGCGACGCTTGGAGCTGCAACGCCAAAAATTACTACGCCCACCAAGGACCGTTACATCACTCCATCAGCTCAAAGAGCGCCATTCGGTACCTGTAGAAGCCTCAACAGGAGGTTTTTTAATGTGACGAGAACTGCGATTTTAGTACAGCAGCTCTACGACGAAAGCTTTATGAGGTCAGTTTAAGATTAAGGCGTCTTTTAAGAAGAGTTCCACTCACTGTATAAAGAGTTTAAACCTTCTTCACCGACAAGTCTCGCTATGAGTTATTCCGATAGTCGCCGCTTACACGTTTGGACCAATCCGTTAGTGCCTGGAAATCGTAAACCTTTCCAGAAAGCTCATCCATTTCGTGGAGGCACTGTTACAGTGTGAGTGGAATTTCTTTTTATGGTCGAACAGACCTATCAGTTTTCAACGAGATGTGACCAGTGTGATTCATAGAAATCAAGTCATTAACAATATTATTCAACATTTTGACGCCGCTATTGGTCAAGATTTCCCTTTTCTTGATGATAATATAGCTCTGCACAGGACTGTCAGTGTATTTGAAATTCTAGAAAATCAAGGTATTCCCCATTCGCCATTACCCCTAAGGTCTTCTGATCTCTACTGTATTGAACATGCTTGAAATCAACTCTAGAAAGTATTAGATGCATATTAGTCACGGGCTGATACTCTACAGCAGTTAAGTTAAGTCAATTTTGGATAAAAATAAGGCAGAATGTGCTCAATAATTTGAAGTATGCCAAGACGTTGCCAAGGAGGAAACATTACCTTTCAAAAAGTTTCTTGAATTTTGGAAATTATTCGGATGTTACTACAAGAAATTTTTTAAATTACAATCTTTAATTTTTTTCAAGAAACTTTTGAGTTAGTAAATTTTTGATTCAAATGAGATGCAGTGGACTAGATTCATATCATAATGGAGACTGTTTCCAGCAACCACGCTTATTTTACAGTGAGTGAGCCGGAAGTTTGCCAACTATATGAATATTCCATAATAAAACTTACAGTAATCTGAAATCCTCTGAAACACTTAATGTATAATGTAAAAGATATATCCCCACTTGAAATTCGTTTAAACTAATTTTCAAAACCTTCTCCATCCTCGAATTGGGGAGTTCACAAAGCATGCAGTCTAAATGATTTTACGACCTTTTCAAACGGTGTGAGACGTTGACCAAGTAATTTATTCTTTAGTTGCAAAGATGATAAAAGTCGTTAAGAGTGAAATCAGGGTTTTATGGCGTATAATGGATTCGATGTTTTCGCCGATCGAATGGAATAACTTTCGAATGGGAACGAATCAATGAAGTTCATTTCATCTCTTCTCCTGTTTTGCAGGTTGCCTTTGATAATAATATCTGTTTGGTCCTTTTTTGTCAGAATAGGGTATCAACCTTTTGAAAGAGATTTAAAATAATTTTTCGATAAGCTCAATCGTTGATTGAATTTTTCACTCAAGTTTTCTCTTAAAGTCTTAAATAGGTAAGAAAACGGACTGTTCATTTGATTAAGCCGCTAATGCAGTGGAGTACAGTGAGCAATTTATTTTTAGTGGGTATGACAAATTCTTTTATTATTTTTAAATTGGATCCCGTAGATTGTTTCATAGTTTGTTTTCCATCCCATCTCACATGCTACACTATTTTCTACAACTTTATGGTATAATGGAATTATCTATCCGAGAAAAATATTTGAAAGAATATACCACTTTATATGCATAGATTATCGTCCAATTTTTGGAATACTTTGCAAAAGTTACCTAATTTGGGACACCCTATACAAATACAGTCGTCAGATTTCATTCCTAGTATTTACTTATATAGTTGTTTTTCGAAAATGATTGAATGTGTCAATACTACCAAATCGTGGTTAGTCGTTTCTAATTTTGATATTTTTGAATTTTGACCACAGCAAATATTTATAAAATAAATCCAATAGTCACATCGTGTATAAACCATATACATGGTTGCTTAAAAAGAACAATAATTCATAGATAGTGATTGATAAATTGAAATATATACTAGGTGCCATTTTGGTGAATGAACGTGTTTGATATGTTTCGTTTCGTCAACTGAAAAAATATTTTTGTCTTTTTTAGAAAATACGCTCTATATACTCGTGTTTTGATATTATTTTCCATTCGTCCCAAAAATAAACATATTTTATTTTATAACCAACCAAAAAACTGAGTACACTATGGAAAGATAATCAAGAGTATGTGATGTGGAAGATCAGCAAACAAATAAAGCTGATACTGTATCCAGGTTGAAGTGGTGAACAATTATTTCCTTCGTAAGGCGGCATAATATTAATTTTATGAAACGACATAATAACTTTCTAATGCCATCTTTCGTTTGTTAGACGAAGGTGTTCGAATAAAAAATGCTATTCATATCAATAAACGGTTTTTAAGCGCTTCCAATTCTATATCGACCAATTATATTTTCTCCGTTTTCCCGGTAAGCTTCCAAAAAATGCGAAATCTCCTAACAACTTTTATTTTTCCCTGAAATCAAGTTAGTGGTGGTTCTACCTCCTAGGGCGGCCTCAAATTGGACGCTAACTACCTGTAGCCCAGAAGAGACACCCTTAAATTGGACGCTGCCGGAAGGATTATGTCCTTTAAGGATTAAGGTTATATTTGATCAACCGGGTTTGGGCCTGGGTTTTCTTGTCTTTTTTTAGTTTTCTATTTCTTATTTTCTGATATATTTATACATATATACACTTTGATCAACCGGGTTTGGGCCTGGGTTTTCTTGTTTTTCTTTTAGTTTTCTATTTCCTATTTTCTGATATTTTTATAAATAGTTACACTTTGATCAGTCGGGTTTTCTTGTTTTTTTTTTTAGTTTTCTATTTCTTATTTCCTGATATTTTTATACATAGTTACACTCTGATCTGTGTCAGTTGTCCGTGTCATTTTGGGTCAACAACAAAATAATACAGGTAGAAGGATTAGTAGATGTACCTAGCATCGAATTTAAGGTTCTACAATCAGGTACATAAAGTGAGAAAAAGATTAAGTGAAATTCTAGCGTCGAATTTATGTACGTCCGCCTCCTAACGAGCCGAAATACGGTAATATCGGTGAGTTTTTGTGTATTCTTTTATAATTACTATAATAACAGAAAAATCCCTAAATTCTAGAGGAGACTATATATAGGTCCGGAACCGAAATCACAAAAGATTGCATAAGGGAGGCAATCGGGAACTGGCTAGATAGAAAATACCAACTCCATTAGAGGTCGACACAGAGTTAACTGGAAAGGGTAGACAAGGACCTCTCAACCAGGCTATTGAAACTGGGTGAGAGATATTTGAAGACAGTTACTGACCTGCTGACTGGACACTACACCCCGAGGAGACATCTGCACAAAATGGACAAAGTTTGTGAACCAATGGGCAGAAAATGCGAATTCTACAATGATATACCCACTCACATACTCTGCTTCTGCAAGAACTCACAATGACACAGACAGAAGCACTTTGAAGAGGTAATAAAACAACCATCACATGTACTGCAAATCCCTCTTGTCAAACTAGTGACCTATACAGTTCAAGATAAGCACAAACTAATCGGATGAATGGACACACAGATTTCAAAATAAATAGATAGAGTCAAAATGTAGTGGGAAGGAAATTTGTGAAGACTCACATGCATACTATTGAAATGAATATGTCGGTTATGCATGGAAGTACACACATATTCTCTGAGAATATGAAATTCAGACTTTAATTTCCCAAATAACGAAATCGACTTTTCATATCACCTGACTCTTTTCAACCATCCAAGGGGGTAATATAGAAAATAAGTTGGCGCCCAAAGTTTCTTCACCACTTCGAATCTTCATCCGACAACAATCGCTGGAAAAAAATCCTAACTAAGGCTTAGAGTCCCTGCCCAGGGATACCTGTGAACAGGATCAACTTATCTTTAACGTTTTATGTCGTCATACGACGGAAAATCAGGATGATCCTGCTTCAAGCTACTTATTCGACAGATATAGGAATTTCGTGTCCTACCTAGCTGCTACAGTGCTCTTCTAATGAATAAAATACCTTCCAAGCAAAGTGTACATATTTATTCAAACATTTTTACGAAAACTTCTTCCACTGTTCCTTAAACACATGAATTCTGCATAAATATAATATTCATCTCTTCTCTGGAATTCCATGAAGATTCACCTTACATTTTAATGTAGCCATTAAATTATTAAGCCGTAATACCTAAGAACACTTTGAAAATTCCGTGTACATTTTCCCCGGCTACAAAATATTAAATTTGTATGAGTCACGGAATTTGTATAATCCTTCCTTTATGAGAAGGAATGTAGTACAAATTTGAATTGACTAACTTCGTGGATCGCACTGGCTCTGAAAATTATTATTAGAAGGTGTTTTAATAATAACCAAAGTGAGAGAATTTAAATAACTTTTTTCTGTTTTCCAAGGATTATAAAGAGAATAATAATATATCCAGCTATACAGTGTATCGCATTCAAAATGAAAACACCCCTATATTTAGACTGTTACAAATTT